>BOSO01003913.1:61237-131432 GCA_018403395.1 Gorsachius goisagi
TGGTTTAGTTTAAAACCATTCCCCCTTGTCCTGACATGCATTCATGTACTGGTTCAGTAGTGCTCACAGCTACTCACTGTTTTCTTAAATACTCTGTTACAGAGACACACACACTGAAGACGTCTTCAGACTTCTCTGTTGTAATTCACCACCGGTATTAGAAAGCATTAAAGCCACCGCTGGATTCCTCTGCACTTGCCTGTTTAGTTCCATCTGCAGTGTTTGCAGTTGGATAACCCAAATATGGCTGGCTGATTTTATGGTAACTGGGAATGAAGTTACACATAGAAAAATCTGACTAATCTGAATTTAAAATATAGCAGTAATAGCTTTTGACCCCAAAGCGCTGAATGAAGTTTTATTCTTTTGATGGAAAAGAGATCATTATTCTTTTTGGCCTGGTATTTTGCTGCAGTGCAGCTTTCTATGCTGCCTTCTGCAGCTTTTTCTGGTGCTTCTCTCACTGAAGAAATAGTCTGAGTCCTGTGACTTCAGGTCAGTACAGGATCACGCCCCAGCGGGCAGTGTATCACTGTCTCATAGAGACTCTTTAGTCTTCTTGTTTATTGCCAAAATCTACATCAAAGAAAAGGAAGCCAGCAGGTGTTCCACACATAGCGTGGAGAGAAATGTTATTTGAGCTTCTGTCTTTTAGCATTCTGCAACTACTGCAGAGATTTTAGGGAGCAAGCAGAGGCTGAAATATGGTCACAAGCAGAACGTTTATTCAGATGCTATTTTGTCTATTATCCCTCTACTATTTTTTATGATTAGACAATAGAGTTTTCTTATTTTTAGAAAAGGCTGCTCACTCCCTGCTGTTGTATTTAAGTTTCATACAAATGACAGGAAAAATAACTGGTAGACAATAGAGTAATAGTAAAAAAAATAGACATGACCATAGAAACAAGAAAGGATCCCACCTCCCCTTAGTTTGTTTGAATTAGAATCTTATATGTAACAACAAAAGTGTACCTAGAAAAAAAAAACCACATGTGTTTTTTAAGACATTTTCCTTGAAAATATCTGTGCTGTCAAGACAAATGGGATATGAGTCATTGGGAGGCATGGTCTAATTTACATGCAGCTCATGTCATGTTTTGCAAGAATAGATTAAATGCTTTTCAGTAGCACTAAACTTTTCTTGTTGACAGCAGGAGCAATTGTGGTTTGCATAATAAAACTGGCAATATAAAATAATTTCACCATATTTTGCTTCCATTTTACAATGCAGGAATTTGTGTAACTGAAAATGTCAATACGGAGATAAATTACTGGCTTTCACAGTGAAAAAATAATAGTATGATTTTCTCATGGCAAAAGATACAGCAAGTATCTGTGAAAAAGTAAGACAAAACCAGCTATTTTTGAAGTAGCAGAGGTTTATTTTATTCCATATTCTTGCACACATTTTTTCTAGCTATTGAAATGTTGCAATTTTTTTTTCTAGCTATTGAAGTAATGAAGCTACTGAAATGTTTCTGTCCTTTCAAAATTATTAAGAGATATCTGTGATAGTTAGGGAGTACTTCAAAACTGTGTGCTGTTTTAGCACTTTGTCCTAAAGAAAGGCACGTCCTTATAGAATGACAGTCTTAATGTATGGCCAGCTTCAGCTTGTTTGAGATAATGGTGCCTAAGTGTCGCAGCTGTTTTGCTAAATTACAAGAAATGTTGAAAATGAGCCAGAAAATGTTTAGACCGTGAAAGCAGCCAAGAAAGAAGATACTCAGGGATCACTAAAGAAGGCTGCTAGCTGATATCTATAAGTGCATGACTGAAGCTACAGAGAATGTTGTTATATGTCTGGCGACATACAGCATAGCTATTGGTGGTGACCCACTTTATCACTGCCATCCAAATACTGACCTGCCTCTGATACTCTTGGTCAGACAACTTGCTTGTTTTCTGGGAAGGATTTTTTATATCAGCTAGCAAGACTGATTCTTTCTTTTCTTTTTAAATATTTCTTTTATTGAATCTTATCAGCAACATAAGAAATGTTAACATTTAGAAATGATTGCATGCCTTTTAGAAGGTCTTATGTTTTAGAAACCTGATGGACACACATCAGTGTGTCACACGTTTCAGAGTGCTTTGTGCAATACGGAATTATGAAGCCAGCTTCATTGACAACTGTGTGTTGATTCTGGACCTAAGATTGTTGAAATAGTGTGGGAATTGTCTTGCTAGCAATAAGGTGATTCAAGATTCAAGGAGATTTCCCCTCAGGATCATGGGGTAGTTTTACTGAAATATTGTCTGACATCATAGCGTACTGTCACAGTTCAACAAATGAAGACTAGAAACATGATGTAGGGCAGATTAGTGTAGGAAAAAAGAAAACGAATGTTTTTTAAATCTGAATTATGGAAAACCTAAATTATGGAGCATATGTGTATACTTCTATCTATATAATTATGGACATTTGAAAACTTTCCCTATGTAGCAGTTCTAGTCACCACTAGTGTATTAAATCCAAATTCTTACAAGATGTGCATACCTATATCCAGAATAGAACTAACCTGGCGATGCATCTACCTGTGACGGAAAGCCCACGTTCTTGACAGTGGTGCCACTCTTTTCTAGAGGAGAGGTTTCTGGTTCTTGTAGTCAAGAATTTGAGTAACTTAACATCACTCAAGTTTTAATTGCCTTATGTAGAACAGAAGATTGCTGGAGATGCAAAACTAAGATTTAAAGGCGGCACATTGTTAGACTAGAATCCTCTACATACATTTGAGATAGAACACTGCTTTAACTGAAGCATAATAAAAGGCAGTGTGACAGGGACAGCATAAATTATTGGTGAACGAATTGTGACAATTCATGTCAACCTGAAATTAAATTTTTTGATTTTTTAAGATGCTTTGTTAGATTCATTTTTAGCAAGAAATACAAATATTTCATAAGTAAGAACAAAAGAAAGGTTGAAATGAAGAGCTGGACTACCAAGGGGATTTAGACATGATTTCCAGAATGGTAGAGATGGTGCCTTCTACCTCTCTCATCAGGCTACTCAGCTGGTGCATTTTATTCTGAGTTCTAAAGATACTCAAAGGTGAGTTGGTCCTGTTGAAGCTGTTCCATTCGGTATAAAAGTAATTAGGTATTAAGCCGGCCATAGGAACACTTGGTGGTTTGGGTTGTCCATGGAAACTTGGGGTGCAGGTCTTTTGTCTCAATGAGGCTGCAAGGGCATTTTTTTCTCAAATTCCTCACAGTCTTTGATAGACCTAACTGCACAGGTGCAGCATAGAAGAAAGCACCAACCACATTGTGCTTTCTCCATCAGGACTATTAGCATAATTCAGCTGAAATTAGTGACCTAGAGTTGGATTTATGAAGCCAAGATTGCCTTGAAATTATATCTTTGGTGAGTTAATCTTCAGTGAAACGATTCACTAGATCGAGTAGTTAAGAACAAGTTTGTTTGGGTTTTTTTTTCCCTTCTAAATTGAGTAAGAAAACCTTGCTTTTCACGCAGACATTTCTGCCATGCAGCACTAGGATGGGATGAGGTTCTAGGAGTATGGCCTAGAGTACTAAGATTAAACAGTAACAGTTCATTTTGTCCAGGAGGAAGAATTACAAGGAGCTATCATTACTAGAGGCAGGTATTTCCATTTGTCACAGTAGCAGTAACTATTTTTAATTGCTGACAGTTAACAATTCCCTGGAAAATGGAAACACCTACAGCCAGTAATTACAGCCTCTTCTCACCCTTCAGCCCTGGAGGATTCTAGCCCCTGCCAACAATTACGAAATCTGGCACTCCTGGTCCATGCTGCATATTAGGTTAGACCTATGTAGCTGTCAGGAAGGGGAGATATCATGCCCAAGACAGACAACCAAAGTAGGGTTACATTTCCAAAAAGTTTGAGAATTGCTGCTTTATGCTGTCCTAGAGGCATAGATTGCAATGAGCTGTCAAATACAATTTTTCACGGACAATTGTTGAGTTTATATAAGGGGGTGGAACCTACCTGCAGAACAGGATGAAGGGAGAGAAGATTAAAAGAGACATTGAGCTCCACTGGCTAGACTCTAGGACAGCAAGAAAAAGAGCTGAATGAGATTTTTTATACATTTAGCTGAAAATTCTGTATCTAGTTATTATACAGGCTGGAATAGCAAATGTCTGATGTGTGGGGTTTGTTTTTTTTTTTTTCCTTTTTCCAAAGCTTTATATGATAAAGTCAGAAACCCAATAATGGATTAATTGAGGGGGCCCTTGCAGAACAAATTGCATCTTCTGCAGGTACACACAGTTTGCTGATGAGCTGGTAGCATGAAGATATCAATTTGACTGGGATGTCCAAGCCTGATGTTTAAGTAGTTTTGCTTTATAATAAAAAGCAGGAATTCAATTGTATGAAAGTAGCATATGCACTTTTTTTTTCAGTAAGTATGGCTCTTCTAGCTCCTGAGCAAGATTTTGTTTTTACAGATCTACATTCATGCTTAGTTGCAATGCTAATAGTGGTTTACCATCCCTGGAAAACAGATGTCAGTTTTCCAAGTGTAAACAGCAGAGAAAGAGATACAAACGAAGGAGGCAAATAGATGTACAGTGCCTAGCTGGAGGAGTTATATGAGGCTGAATGCTCCACGAACATATACTGAAATAATTTAATATGTGGCAGTCTGAATCAGTGATTCTTAAGAGATGACAGATGTAGCCAGAAACACCTTGCTAGCTGAGGACTGAATGTAGCGTTTCTGACCATCTGAAAGTGTTGTTATAAATGTCAACTACAGGGTATGTTTTCCTTCTGCTGCATATCTTTGTTTAGACAGTATGTACTTGCCAGTTATTCTGATTTGGGTAAAATCACAAGTATCCATGTGCAATGTTGTTTCCTCTGCCTTCCTCTTCCTACAGGAAATATGCTCTTAATTAAAACATTCCCTGTCTCTTGGAGTGAGGGACAGTGATAACATGTAGAAAGTCAGAATTAGAAGTTCACACTACCCATTCTCTTTGTTTTGCCCAAGGAAGGACTTTATTAGATGGATTTTGATGCAGATTTATGATGGGTTTGGTTTGGTTTTGGTTTGTTGTTGTTGGTTGTTTTTTTTTTAAGAATAGAAAAAAATGTAAAATACAGTCTGTTGAGGTGTGAGACCTAATACAAAAGCAATGTGAGACAGACTGTTTTGCATAGGTTTTAGATTCTTACTTGACTGGCTAAAATCCCAAAAAAGTCTCCTGTGATTTAGTTTTAACTAGTTGGCAGATGTTGAATGATCTCAGCAAGTGTCTTTGTTGCTGTTCCATAGTAAATATGTAGCAGACTGACTGTTTATAATCTCTATAATAGGGGATTTGTCAGTCTTTCTTTATTACCTGTAAAATGGATTAGGGGAATAGTAAGATTGCACTGGTTCTCTTAGGAACCTAAGAGAGTTACATGCCCATCGTTATTGGGGATTTTAATGAAAAATATGCCTTCAGTGATTATTTTAAAAATATCAAGCCTACTGGCTGTGCTTCAGCCTTCTCTATTTCTCCTCATCCAGCTCACTCATAGTACTCCCATAGTTTCCACCCCTTCTAAAATTACTGGGAAATTACATTCATCTTTGGACAGAAAATGCCGAGCATCTTACTAGAGCCAATTTACGATTTAAAGTCTGTTCTCAGTGATGCAGTAGTAATGAAGATGCAGATCTGGCCAGGCAGATAGAAAAGGTTTATTTTTCCACAGATGTGTGTTTTTCCATCTCTTATCTTTCCATGTTTTTTTCTTTTCAGGCTTTATTAGAAAAGAGTTGAAAAGATCAACATTGACACATGCGATGTGCCTGTGATTCCAAAATGGAAACCATTTCTAGCTTCCTTGCTGTGGAAGCACAATACTGTTCAGCTGAAAAAAAGCCTTAAAATAAGTCAACTCAAATATAAAGGAGTTGCATGAAAAAATGTACATTTTAATGAATTGATTTTAAAACATCACTTAGCAACTGGGAAAACCCACACAATTTCAGATGAAAAAAACCCCTAAACTACAAAGAGCCATTAAGCATACCTGATCAGTTAAAATGTACACATATTGTGTTGGACCTAAAGTGTATACATGTAAAAAAAGTGTATACAGTAAAAATAAAAACCTGATAGACCAGTCTGCATAAATCATATAGATAATAGTAAAAGTGACACTCAAGATTCAGGTTTTTAATTCATCAATGTGAACGTATCATCCTATGGTTCTTCTTTGGAATCCAAACCAGTTTGTCTTTTCCACCAGCTGCTGCTAATAGGAAAAAATTATGTGTGTGAGTTCATTTATATGGTATAGTAAGAGAACAGAAGACAGTTAAAATAATTTATTAGAATGAACATAGTCTATTTTGCTCAGGAAATACACAGCTCACTGTGAAACACCAGGGTAAAAGCAGTGCTAAGACTGTCACGTGAGTAAGGACACCCTAATTAAATGTTTGTCTGAAGAGAGATTCACAGTTTCAGCTTTTCCAAAGTAGCAGCTAAATATTATTGCTGATACATTGGATCAGTGTTTTCTGGGAACACAGAAGATGGCTGACAGCCAATATGAAGTAGAAAGTAAAACTGTTTTATTTACTGGGGTATTAAGGAAACTTCAGCAATCATTGTTAATGCTTTGGATGATATACAAGGCAGGAGACAGGAGTCCTGTTAGCCCAGGAGTATAAGGAAACTTACTGCAAAATAAGAAGGTTAATGAAAAGACTACTTATCTTATATACCAGGACTTGTGCAAAAGGCTAGAGCATCAGATAGATCAGTTCAACAGCTTTTTTCTAGAGGTTATTTTTTTTCTGAGAGGTTCTGACTTCTTTTGGAATAAGACAGCATAGGATCAGGCCCACAACAGTATACTTATACTTAAAAAATAGATAGGAACTTTTAAGTATGTTTGAATGGTTGTATAAATATCAGTTCAAAATATTCCTAAAAGACAAATATATCATAGACATATCCCCAACTTTGTCAAATTTTTTGTTATAGTTCAAATGAGACTTGAGGACAGGCAGGTAAAGGTTGTATGCATAATAAAATGCAAGTGACTGGAGGGTTTTTCAGTAATTTTCCACTTAAAAAAACCCCAAACAACTGCAAAAGTAATCAACTTAGTGACCAAAACTCATGTGAAAATCTTGGTAATCCCATACCTTTTCCAGGCAGCCTGGAATGCTTAGAGACTTTGAGGGAAAAGATAAGATTTATAGCTTTTATATGCCCTAAAATTGCACAGGTCATTTAAATGATTTGTACAAAATGTTTATGTGTGAATGCTGGATGGAAGGCAGCTCATGAAAACAATTTTATTGCTAATTCTCTTGATGAATACTTCTCTGAAGTGCTTCTGTACTGCAGGGAGATCATATACCACTAATTTAACTTCTAGATGGTTTGAGGTGGATGAAATGAGCCCCATCCTTCCAGTAAAACTGGACTGCTTTAAAGTTTCATTTAGTTTTACCCAGCTGCCACAGAAATCTCTGACATATATTTATATTCTATTTAAATTAGTTGCCATCCACTTCAGTAAACAGAGCTCTACAAAATTCCTTCAGCTTACAGAGGTTCAAACCCAATAAATGCTACATGGTAAATTCTGAGATCTTTTCAAAATAAATGTGTGTGAGGATTATGCTAGTAAGAACACAGTAATACCTACACTACAAATTCCCAAAGGAACTTTCATCATACTCCTTATTTTTAAGAACATTTTTCCTTGCTTTCCAGATGCTGTAATTCTGTTGCTTCTATTGTATCACATTTGTTTTTCTGTTCAGGATTTCAGCAATTCTATCAGGTACAGATTTACTTGAAGGAATCGATGAGTCTATACTCTCTACCAAATCTAGTCACTTCCATGTGATACCCTTGTTGTGGTGGGTTCACCCTGGCTGGACACCAAGTGCCCACCTAAGCTGCTCTGTCGCTCCCCTCCTCAGCTGGACATGGGAGAGAAAATATAATGAAAATCTCATGGGTCAAAATAAGGGCAGGGAGAGATCACTCACCAATTACCGTCATGGGCAAAACAGGCTCAACAGGGAAATCAGTTTAATTTTTTACCAATTAAATCAGAGTAGGATAATGAGAAATAAAAATTGAATCTTAAAACACCTTCCCAGCACCCCTCCATTATTCCCAGCCTTAACTTTACCCCCAAATTCTCTATCTATCATCTCCTCCCTCCCCAGCGGCACAGGGTGATGAGGAATGGGGGTTGGGGTCAGTTTATCACACACTATCTCTGCCACTCCTTCCTCCCCCGGGGAGGACTCCTCACACTCTGCCCCTGCTCCAGCCGGGGGTCCCTCCCACAGCAGACAGTCCTCCACGATCTTCTTCATGAACTGCTCCAGCGTGGGTCCAACGCGGGGTCGCCAGCCCTGCCAGCAAACCTGCTCCAGCCTGGACTTCTCTCTCCACAGGAGCACAGGTCCTGCCTGGAACCTGCTCCAGCATGGGCTTCTCAAAGGGTCACAGCCTCCTTCAGGCACCCCCCTGCTCCGGCGTGGGATCCTCCCTGGGCTGCAGATGCAGATCTGCTCTGCCGATAACCTGCATGGGCTTCAGGGGCACAGCCTGCCTCACCATGGTCTTTTGGTTAAGTTGCATGATATAGTTGCACACTATTGGCAGTTGGACTAGGTGATTGTTGTTGGTCCATTCCAGCTGAAATATTCTGTTCTATTCTATTCTATTCTACTCTATTCTATTGTTCTGTTCTGTTCCGTTCCATTCTGTTCCATTCTTTACTGCTGAATGTCTATTTCCAGAATGCTATAATCAACTTTAAGTAATGCAAGTTTTGGAAGCACTGGTCAGAAAACAGAGAGGGCAAGCTCAGAACAGTACTGGTACAATGAGGAGTGTGAAGGTAGAGGTGCAATAGTAGGATTGAAAAGAATCTAGTAAAAAAAAAAAAAGGATTGTAACAATATTGGAAAAAATTACAAGTATTTAAGACGAGAAGATAAATGTTGATGTATATTACCACAGCTCATTAAAATTGATAAGGAATATTTTTGCCTATATGGTACATCCCCAAAAAAGTTTTCCTTTTTCTTTTTTAACAGTAATAGTATTACTGACACATTTCCTTCAGCTACATGAGATGCCATTTATTCTTAGCTGGAGGGCATAGTCATTTATTTTCTTTGACCATACT
Source organism: Gorsachius goisagi (assembly GCA_018403395.1). Taxonomy (NCBI): domain Eukaryota; kingdom Metazoa; phylum Chordata; class Aves; order Pelecaniformes; family Ardeidae; genus Gorsachius; species Gorsachius goisagi. The sequence goes on from BOSO01003913.1 coordinate 70,411, forward strand.
GCTCCATATGCAGGCTATCTCCTGAGCAAAATAGGCTATTCTCAATCCACTAAAAATTAGCAAGGTATTTAATATTAAAACAGTTGTGGAAGTGAAGTAGGTGTCAAAAGAAGTGCCTTTCTATGACTGCAGTGAGAACAGAGGAGCAATATGGCAGAAAATAAGGCTTAGCAGTAATTATCTGCTAATGATGAAATCCTGTGCAGAACCTGCAAGTAAATGGAGTTACAGAATCATCAATACATATGAAAGGTCTTCTGTAGCTCATTAAATAAAAAGCTAAAAAGGAACTGAGAAACTGGTTCTCAAATATGTGGCAAAACATAGTGATTACAGTCTGCACTAATAAACCAAATGTCTGACCCATTGTCTGACCCACAGTGACAGACTATAGACAATTAAACCAGAATTTATTAAGTTCTGTAATTCACACAAACTGCCATTCTCATTTTTGAAAGTAGCACAGATCACTGCATTGTGGAACAAATCCAATATAAAATCAAACTCTGAATAATTTATGACAGTGCTTGTAAGCCTATATTAAAAAACTCCTCAAATATATAAGTTCTCTGAAGGCCAGAGAAAAGTAGTGAGTTTGGTTTTGTCTTATTTCTGCAGTGTAGACAGGTTCTTCTTTGTATGGTGAGAGACTATTCATGACTTGAAATGACAGAAATTACATTTTTAAATACAAAATTGCTGAATCTCTGTCTTTTTTACAACATTCTTGTGAATTTTTTCCTGATTTTGTCATAATGCTTGACTAAGACCAATAGTATGCCTGGTGGTTCCCTATTGTTATTGGCATATGTAGATTGAAAAAGACTTTACCTGAAAACTTTACCAAATCCTCAAAAATACGCAGTATAAGCAGAAGCATGTCTCTCTGCCACTAAATCTATGGTATCTAGATCTCATTCTAGAATGGGGACTCTAGCTATATGGTAAGTTTCTAGTTATCTTACTGCACAAATACAAACAACATAATGAAAAATGGACATAATACTAATTATACTGGTCAGATTAGCAGTGCAGTTCTGATTCAGAATATATTTCACCAGTTGTGTTGCCAGAAAAGCACATCTGCCATTATGCTAATGAAATGAAACTATGTGAAGATGGCAGCATGAGCCATGACTCTCTTCATAATTGTCATTGTATGGTTTGCAGGTTATATCCATGGCTACTTATTTAAGACTTACTGAAAAGACAAGCATTTTAGAAATATGTTTTATATATTGTTCTCTTCCCTTGGAAAAAAATTACTTATTGTTCTGTCTTCTACTTTCCCCTTTCCCCCCCACTTTCCCCCACCCCGCCCAAGTCAGTACAATTCTCCCATATTAAAAAGTTTGAGAAGCTAATTCATCATAGTGATAAGGCCACTAATTCTCATGATGAACTTGGCTCTGTGCTTTGCTGTGAATTATTGACAAGATTAGGGGAATTTAGGAATGCTGCCTAGTTCTGCCCTGCTGAATTCTAAAGAACACAAAAAGCAATAAGAATATTATCAGTAACCCTGTTCCATTTCCCCAGGCCTTCTGCTAGTGAGACCCTCAAAATTTTGCTGCTGGTCTATCAAAATTTTTCCCAGTTCCTTCTCCCCTTATTGTATTTGGAAAACAATATATAATTTCTGCTTGGAGCTGAGAAAGATGAGGAAACCCTTTGGGTGGGGATATTAAGGGTTGCCCTCCCTCGCCTTCCTTTGGTCTGTATTTAATATGCAGAACCTGGTAGAAAGTTGAAATACCAGAAGAAGGAGGGAGAAGAAGGGTAGAAGATGAAAAGAAGATATTGCATCCTCTGTTACTTTTGCTCATCAAGAAAACCTCTAATTTATCACCGGGTTTATTCATTGCTCTGAAAAATAGATTAAGGCTTTCAGTTAACATCCCCTTTGGATGTAATAATAATTCTGGTGTTAAAGATTAGATTTCTGTGATCATTAGACTAACTTTTTCTAAACTGGATCCCAAGTGGCTTCAGAAACTCCAGGAAAACTTAAATTTCTCACGTCATGTGTTGAGTTCTGGAAGTTTGCTGCACTCACACATATATTTAATGTCTATTTTATGGTAATACATCTTATGAGCCAAAATGTAATAGAGGCTCCTTAAATCCATTATTCAAAACTTGCATTTCTGTCACTGCAGTAGATTTGTGGTGAGTAATTCCAGTATTTTGGAAAGTAGCCATCAGCTGAATGACTCAGAGCAAAGGGTTTTACACAAATGCATATCATAACAGCATAAATTCTTTCATAAAAAGATTGAATATTGACAGTAAATGTTCTCATTAAAGACATATTCCAAGGTCCCAATTAACATTTTTTTATGCAACCTTTGTGTTGTGAAAAAAAGAAATTGTATTAAAAAATAAAGTTACATGCACTTTCTAATTTAATCTCAGTTTTGCATAAGTATTCTGCTTTCTTCATAATAAGCTTATGGAGAAGAATAACGTATTACTGTACGTGAAAGGACAGGATGGGCTTTAGTGAACCCTTGAAGCTTTCAGGTGAAGAAAACAATTAAATGCTTGCATCTAATGTTTCTATTTTTATTTGTAATGTCTTTGATAAAAAATAGATAAGAACAACAGAAAGGTATGGCAATGAAATAGATTTTGAAACAAAAGAAGTTGGTGGCTGTTCAGTCTTTTGAAGGGGTGTTATAGAACTGAAATGGTAAAAATATAGAAAAATGTAGAAAGTAAGAGAAAAACAGTACTTCTAAAAGCATTAAAAGACTGAACAGCTCTTACCAAGTTCGGATTTTGTAGTACATCTTCACATTTTAATTATAAGAGGAGTGCAGCTGGATTGAAAATAACTTCTAGGTAGTAGTAAAGAAAGGTGACAACTGGAGCAGGCTAGGATTTTCCTACTTTATATTTGTATTCAATTATTTGTCTCCGTGGAGTCAATAGAACTAAACCAACAAGAAGTCGTAAAGAAACTGGAAAGGCATATTTTCAATTTAAGAATAGAAACTGTAGCTTTGAAGAAAGCCTTTTCAGACAGGGCATGTGAAAGAAGGAAAGCACTAGAAAGTGCTAAAAAGGAAATTGCTAGACTTCTGGGAGATGCCTATTAATAAAGGAAAGCGATTATAATCTCCATATTTCCTGAAAGATCGCTAAGATAGAAAAGAGAAAAAAGAATATTTGATTGTATGATGACAAAACCAAAACTATTTCTATCATAAAAAATGAGCAATACATACCATCTAAATAAAGTAGTTAAGAACAATAATGAAAGCAGCAAGAGCTGTTTGAATGTATTTGTCTCTCAGATGATAAAAGCCAAGCGCTATTTCAGCAGAAGTAAAAGTCTGAATGAAAAATGGCTCAGAAAGAATCTGCCAGGGAACAGGAAAGGAAGTCTGGTCGCTAAGGAAAGTGAGCCAGGAGCTGAGGATGGTAACAAGGCTGGAAGAGGCAGTAGCCTTGCTGACAAGGGCCTGAGCAAGGCAAGCAGGGCAGATCTGGTGACCTTCGCCAGGTTTAGCTGAAAGCCCAGGCTGCTGAGCAAGCCCATAGTGATGAGAAAGGCCTGAGATCAGGCTGGGATATTCAGTCTGAAGGTCTGGGTCAGGGTCTGGATCAATAGGGTGCCTGCCCAGGCATCAACATGGTGGCAACACAGCTGCAGTGCAGTTCAGGCTGGGGCCCAGGGTCTCAGCTTAACAGCAGCTCCCAAGAGACTGCATGGGGAGCCCCACTTCCAGCTCTTTTTTCATAACAGCTCCTATCAGTGAGCTGGCCTTGACCTACCTTGCTTCCAGGAGAGGAGAGAACTCAGGGCCCTGAGAGCATCACAGTAAAATGATGGTTTGCATAAGGAAGAACTCACATATAAAATACATTATTTGGGTGTCTAGAAGAGGATTGGGTGAAGGATAAAATCAGAATATAAGGCAACAGGTGATTTTTTTAATGTGTGGCAGAAGAGTCAGATAACAGACCTAAGACAAGGAAAACCTTTACCCTGGAAAAGTTACAGAAGAAAGAAAAGAGGTGAAAGGGAGGACATGAGATAAAGCAGCAAGTTGTTAAGGAACAGTTGATGTTTTCAAAATGAGAGAACTGAAACCAGAGAAATATGAAGGGACTGAGAATGAGAATAGCATAGGAAAAGTGAAAATGTTATTTGAATTAGGCAAGAAAAGGCAGCAAATTTGTTGAGGACCAGATCCAAAGAAGAATTTGGCCATTTTTAGGACCACCTATACCAGCAGTGCATATAAATTGTTTGGCTAAACTATTTTGGTTTAGGCAACAGAGTTTTCTGAACAAGGAACAGGAAGAGTTAGAAATGGGGCTCTTAAGAGCGTGCAAGGCACCAAGACTGGAAATACACAGCAGGAGTGGAGAAGAAGCAACAGTCTAAACTCTCATTGTCTGGATTTGGGCACCTGTCTCGAAGTTGTAGATAAAATTCCATGTAGTTGAGACTGTAGGTCTTCACCTTTTTACTTTGACACTTACACTGTTACGGTGAATTAAATAGACACTTCTCAACATATTTTTGTAGGGGGTTTGTTAAGGCTGTCTTCTGAAACTCACACTGTCAACCCTTGGCAGAGAGAGCCCGCCACACTGAAGAGGTGACTAAATGATTTTTGAGAGATTTCTCCATTTTCAGAGAATGTCATTACATCTCCAGGCTAAGAAAGGACAGAGAAAGCTACATCCCCAGGGGAGAACATAATTGCTTTGGGAAAAAAAAATCTTCAGTGAAATGTACCCATCAAGAGGTCTACTTCTCCTTACAGTTCCAGACTAAAAAAAAATCCAACTGTCACCAAATTCCATCATACTCTAGGAGTATGAGGTTATGTCTTTGTTAGTAAACTAATTGTGGACAGAATTTGGGCCTGAGCAGGGATATATGATCGTCCATACTGCTGAATTGCTAGCATGGTCATATCCGTGGCGGAGTTTGGAGTGTTAAATAAGCACTTTTCCAGACAATACCCAGGCAAGGACTGTGGATATATTATGGGCCAAAGACCAATGCAAAGAGGAAGGTAGGGTGCAGCCGTTCTGTTTTGGAGAGCAGGGACATACGAGTAGAGTGAGAGAAGTCAGCCAAATGGATGCGAGCCATGTTGTGCTAATCAATACCCGGGTCAGAGTACTGTTGCTGGCCCATTTTGTTTATTTTTAGAAGCAGCCCGAAAGAACAAGTACCAACATCCCAGAGTTACCTTGACATTTGAAATTATGTGTTAAGGAATCATAAGGCAAGCTTGTAATGGTGCAGGCATCAGCTTTGGCTGTGGTCAGGTAAGTAGCTCCTCGATTTAAGAACAGTCCTTTAAACCATGCTTCGCGTCAGTGATTAGCTGCTGTCTGTATTGAGTCAGAATTGCAGAATGCGAAAGCTTATAGGAGTAAGATAAGGAGTTTCAAAGAGTTAAAAGCCCAGTTCCCAGTGCCTGCTAATGAGAGCTGAGAAGTCTAATCCTTTAGGTCTCTTTGAAAATCCTATCTGAAAATAAAAATTGGATGAAGTGTGGGATTTATTGGTTCTGACTGAAAAATGAATAGTAGGAGCAAGTTTTCAGACAAGCTGCAGACTGGAATAACAGAAGAGAAGTGATATGAATTTTCTAACAAGACTTGTCAGTTTTCCTGTCCTTATTAAGAAGAACAGAACATCTGCAAATGGGGCAGACATAATCTTGAAAATAAGTCCTGAATCAATCAATTCAGCAAAGAACAATCTGTACGCATGATTTTGGTTTTGGCAAATCATCAAACAGCTATTAACTGGAAAGCTAAATGGGGTCAGCAATCAAAGCCTGGCTGGAAGATAATAAAATCATAAAAGGATTATAATATGCATTACTTAAATATGAATAGTCAAGGCACATTTGAATTATATGTGGCAGGATTCAGCTGCAGATTAAGACACCTATGTTTAGATGCCTCCATGTAGGTTTCTATACATGAATTAGTTATCTAAGCTCCCATTATAGTCAACATAATCTGTCAAGTCTAGAGAGCTTGTCAGCTGATCAAAAGTGGGCAGTTAAGTTACAGGGAACTGAGTAGCCATTGGCTTTTGTGTCTACTGGTTACCTATAGCAGCTACCTCATTCTTTGCGAAGAATCTGCCTTTAGTCAAACTCATCACAGGAAACTTCTGCTATGTTTGCATTATAAACAAACAATTTACAATTCTTTCCAAAATAAGTTGGTCACACTATTTACTGTTTCTTCAAATTAAAATACATATCCCTGCAATTAAAATACACATTTGCTGCAATATCTGTATCCAGCTGAACATCCATAACCATATGCTACAGAGAAATAATACCTGGGGCTGAATATCATGTGAAACTTCTGTATCTATTTTTGGCTTCTATTTACTTCTGTGTAACCTTGGTCCTATTTTTAACTGTGGAACATTGCTACCTGCCAGTGAACCTGATAAGAGCTGTTCTAGGCCATGCTCAGGATCCATACAGCCCCATACACTCTCTTTGCCTGTTGCCTCTAGCATTTACCTGAAAGAGTACAAAAGAATAGGGCAAACATAGGGTAGTCACATTTCTCTGGTATACTTTGCCAGCCCTCAGAAATTTCCAGCTCAGGGAATCCTGAATCAAAGATTATATCACATTCTTGGGCACTATTTTCCAACCGTACCTGTCCACTGCTAAACCATGTCTCTAGGCACCTCATCTGCCCATCTTTTAAATGTCTCCAGGGATGGCACTTCCCTGGGCAGCCTGCGCCAGTGCCTGATAACCGTTTCGTGAAGAAATTTTTCCTAATATCCAGTCTAAACCTCCCCTGGTGCAACTTGAGGCTATTTCCTCTCATCCTATTGCTTGTTACTTGGGAGGAGAGACCGACCCCCACCTCACTACAGCCTCCTGCCAGGTAGTTATAGAGGGTGATAAGGTCTCCCTTCAGCATCCTCTTCTCCAAGCTAAACAGCCCCAGTTCCCAAGAGTAATTTTTTAAAAAAGTGTACTTATTGTGGTTGAAGGGATGGTGAACTTAGTTTTCCTATTTACTTTTCCCATGCTACTTATGAATTTTTAAGCCTTCAGTTGCACCCCCTCCCTCAGCTGGAGAACAAGCTGAATCCTTTTACTGTTTTTTTTTAATTTATTTATTTCAACATAACTGAGGACAGAGATGATGTTTTCGCAGAACCTTGTATCATAAGTCTAAGATCTTGTTCCCTAATAATAGTTAGTTAGAAGGAGAAATGGTTTCCTATTCATCTAACCTTTATGTTTGCAAACACGATTTACATCCTAAGCATTATTACTCTAATCTTAGTCAAATAAACTTCATAGGAAGCAGGTTAATAAAAGCAATTTTTCACAATAATTGTGGTTCTACCTTTTGGACTTTGCTAAAATTGAGAAATATTTTGTAATCGTACCTTTTCAGGGAGGAAGAAAATTAAGGATAAAAAAGGTTTTCTAAATCAATAGGAAACAGATATGGTTCCCTAGGAAATTCTTGCATTCAAGCTTTTTTAGCATTTTGTTCATAATATTAAAGTAAATCAGGTCTAAAATAAATAGTACTGTGGGGCAGAGAATATCAATGAACTATCTCTGTTTGGAGGGCAGGTCTACCCAAGTACAATTTTAGAGGCATCAAGAGGAGTGGAAAATTCCAACTTGTTTCAATAATAGCAAGAAACCTGTGCTCTGTTTGTCTTATAGCAATATGTACTCTACTATGTATTTTCCTTTTAAAGACTATTTATACAAATTGATAATGTTAACTTCTGGTTTAGTTTTGGGTTTTGCTTAATTTCTATATCAGAGTAATAGCAAAAGAGCAGTTGTTCATGAGATTACACATAGATACTAATCCTAACTAAAAAGCAATGAATGGGATATACTTTGAAAAATTAAATTAGAAATTAATGAAATGAGAAGATGATGTTGCTTAAACTAGCGTGATTCCAATTCTCCAAATTATGCTGATAATTGGAAAAATTAGGAAACAGTAAGTGTGTGCTATTTGAGTAGAATTATATTAATTGCTATAGCAGACATAATGGTTGAGGTAAAAAAGCTCATATCGCTTGTGAGGCTTTTGAATAGAAGTGAATGGGAATATAGCTCTGGCAAAATTTTGATCATAAATAAGCTAGCTTTTTAAGAGTAAAGAAACAGTATCAACATGGAAGTTATCTTTTGCTTTGGAGATGCTAATTTGCTTTGTTTCATTATGCTTATGATTATCATTATCAATATGAATAACAAATTGACAATAACATTAATTGAAGCACGATTATAATTTTATGTTTTATTAAAAAAGAAAAACAAAATCTAGAAAAGTTTTAGACTAAAAATGTCAATCCTTTCTTTTTTTGATTCAATTGCCAGAATTTTTTACTTCTCTTTCCACTGTACGTTAGGCTTAATTAATGTTATTTTTTCTTCTTTTTGCCTAAGTAGATAATTTTTGACATAGCCTGGAGCAGGGCTGGCAGCTTTGAAAATAAAGGTTTTAACTATGGTGATATATACCAGTTGCTTCTGAAGTGAGGTCATCTGGGATTTTTTGCTTCTCATTTTGAGCTCTGGAGGAAGTTTGATCACCCCAGAGAGCATCGCTGTGGCAGGATACCAGATGGGCCCTGTCCTCCTTACCTGTCCCATCCCAAAGGATTCAGCTTTCTGCCTCTTCACTGTTACCTTTCATCATCACAGGGCCTGAATGACTGCTTTGATATTCATTATGCATTAAGTATGTTGTGGTAGAATTTGGCCAATAATGTTTGTTTCCACTGAGCTACAATAGTAAGTCTGCATTGGAGCTTCAGGAAAAAAACCAGCATTAATTACAAAGTAGTATAAATTTTATATTTAGAGACTTTTTTTCAAAGTGGAGATACATCACAGTGACAAGTAGGAGCAGCTGAGATGTAGTAGTGTGGAATAACTGATTACTTATTGGCAGACAGAGCAGTGATTTACTGGTGAGAAAAATTCTTCCTCTGTTCCTCTGAGAATCACCAATAAATTACTGTGTCTTTCCCCTAACTTTAAATATTTACAAGCAGCCCTGGAGAAAAATGTATTCTTCATTCTCTGTACATATCTTCTGTGTCTTGTATTATCGCTTACTAAAGGTATTATGACACAGTGCTATTTAGTATTTCTCAGAATCCACAGCTTTAAGACATCTATGTCTTCTGTTCAGCTATATCACAAAAAGGGTGACATGTTTCTGTTTCCTTTTAAATATGTCCTCTGGATGCATTAAATTTAGTTGTTGAATTTAATGGAAACCCTGAGATGAGTTAAACCACTGACCTCCTGCAGCAAGCAGTTATCATTCATCTTGCAGTTTTGTGAATGTCACATTTGGGTACTGAACTGCTCTTAAAGCAAACTGCTCCAGACTCTTCACTGATAGGAATCAGAGTGGACAAAAAGTAATTTCTACTATCTACATCATGGGATTTTAGAGGTTTATAAATGTGCTAATACTGCCACTCTAACTTGATTACTCAGGTTTCTAGATTTGGAGCAATGTTTAATTTTGACAGAAACTATGTGACCATTTTCCAATTTAATTTAGCATTTTAGTCAAATTTGAGGCCCAGGTTGTAATTCACGGTTGTTCCATTTCATACAATGCTTGTTCCTCTGATCTCGAATTCTTTTTATGGTGCTGTAGTTTTTCCATGCCTGGTTACTTTTCCCATTGCTCATACATCTTTTAGTCTTTATATTTTAGAATGCCATTCAAATACAGCTTTTAAAACATTATCTATTTTTTCTGTGAAATAATATTTAATAAGCATTTCCAAATAGAAATGGGGATAGAGACATGCCATAGTCTGTTAGAAATATAGAAAATTCATCCTAATAAATATAAAAGTAGAAATGATGTAACATCTTAAAATATTTGAATAGTCGTAGCAACTCAGGATTGTAAAAATTGGAAAAAATATGAGATGCTTTGTAAAACCAGGATCCCTTTTTTATGTTCTCTAGATCATGTTTTACAGTTACTTCCATAATCTTGAGCAGCGGAAGTTTATTGTCAAAAACTTATTTTATTTTATTTTATTTTTTGTATTTCATTGCTGGCAATAAAATCTGATGGGTTGGCTGCCCTAATAATAATTTTTTCATCCTATTTCAACCTAATGCCCCTTGGATAACTGTGACTTTTGCCTGATTTCTATGATGCATATAGTTGTTTCCAGAAACTGAAATAAGGCATAGTTCACATTCTACAACTTTAAGGAAAAAAAAATTAGAGAGAAAGCTTTTAATATTTTGGAACAGATGTCTGGTTTACATCAAATTTCTGCATTCACACAGGAGGGCTACAGGTTAGTTTAACATAGAAGATTTTTATCTCTCAAAAAGTTTTCAGTTGTGAAACTTTTGACGAGTTACAGATTGAGCCAGGGAGTGTGGGGGGAGCGCCAGACAAACTTTTTAAGAAACTGGAAGCTGTATTTCTCCTCAGTCATTTGAAATAGCAAAATTAACATTGCTTTACAGAGTATATGTATGTTGGCTTTAATGTGAATGCCCATGTGCTTTATATGTAGTATCAAACTTGACAAAAGGACAGGGTAATGAAAATGCACAGGATTAGGATTGTTTGCTCATCCTTTTGGACTGTCACTGTATGAATGGCAGCTATACTTATTCTAGACAAATATACCTGCTGCAAAGAATGACCTTGATTTGGAAAGAATAGTTCATTCAGCATTCCTTGCTAGCAATAATTAAGCAAAAGAACTGTTCTGGAACAAGGGATCTTTCCATGGGAGCTAAGATCGGCCTGTGGCAAGCAGCAGGAAGGCACAGGGCTTTCAGTAGAGACAAAGTAATTTGGAAGGAATACAGGTGCTGAGTTGCGTTTCAGTTTAGGTTTGGCCACAACCTCCAGTCAAGGATTTGGAATAGTACATCTGAATGACTCTTCCTGCAGAATCATAGAATCGTTGAGGTTGGAAAAGACCTTTAAGATCATCAAGGCCAACCGTTACCCTAACTGTTACTATCCCACCGCTAAACCATGTCCCTAAGCACCTCGTCTGCCCGTCTTTTAAACACCTCCAGGGATGGGGACTCCACCACTTCCCTGGGCAGCCCCTTCCAGTGCCTGACAACCCTTTCTGCGAAAAAATTTTTTCCTAATGTCTAACCTAAACCTGCCCTGGCGCAATTTCAGATCATTTCCCCTCGTCCTATCGTCCATTACCTGGGAGAACAGACCGACCCCCACCTCACTACAGCCTCCTGTCAGGCAGTTGTAGAGGGCGATAAGGTCTCCCCTCAGCCTCCTCTTCTGCAGGCTGAACACCCCCAGTTCCCTCAGCTGCTCCTCATAAGATTTGTGCTCCAGACCCCTCACCAGTTTTGTTGCTCTCCTCTGGACATGTTCCAGCAACGCAACGTCTTTCCTGTAGTGAGGGGCCCAAAAGTGAACATGGTATTTGAGGTGCGGCCTCACCAGTGCAGAATTCCAAGGTTCTTATAGGAAGTGGACTACGGAACAAAATAGTAATTTTCAGTCCTGGCAACAACATAGTAAGCATTAGCAGCGTAGTTCCAGGTGCATTTTAAGCTAGCACAAAGTTACCCTGCTGCTCATCTGCCTTCTATTGAGCTGGCAATCATTTCTGCTCCCACTGCGCTGCCCTCGCACTGCCCCTTTCCCCTGTGGTTGGGAGAACTAATCCCAGCTAGACGTAGCCGGAGGTGAAAGAGGTAGGAACGAATAGTCAGGGCTGTGATCATGCCACTCTATGCCAGTATTAAGTGCTCATGGAATTGTTATTTTCCAGAGTTTCTTTCCTTCTCTCTATCTCTGCAGATAATTATGTCCTCTTCTTCCTGAGACAGAGCCACGGTAAAATCTTCTCAAGGCTACTCATCATCAACCAACTGCTATATTCTAGTGTCATAGAAAGATTTGCTTCAGGACAGGTATTTTTTCTTAGAAAATGAAAGTAGCTGGAGCTGGTAATGGGTTGCAAATGACTCAATTAACTTGTCAGGTGTCAGAAGTTCAATATGGTTGTCAGATCTAGTCACAATGAAATTTCTACCAGCTATGAGGATTTTCTGGCAACAGTGTGTTTTTTAAAAATCCTTAATTACATATTCTTATTGTCTAAAACTATCAGGATTATTTTTATTTTTCCCTCTGTCCTTTTTTCTCCTGCTTTATCCTGGTTAAGTTGTTGTGGTTTCTCACATCTACAAGGCTGTTTTCAGATATTCGTCAGATCAACAACTTGTCAGGATTTGTTAAAATTAACTCATAAAATTCATAAAACTAATTCAAATACTGTTTTTGACTACAGGAAGGCAGAATGAAGAGAACAATCTAGCAAGCAGCACTAAGATTTTACCCAGACGCTTATTTTACTTTAGCCCAGTGCCTACACCTCAGGGGCTTTAATGACGTGTAAAGTGACTCCAGAAACAGGGACACAGGGAAAATGGCAACACTACTCTGGCACGAGAAAACTAAGAAAACCAGCGTTAAAACAGCCTCCTAGTGAGAAACATTGAGTCAATGAACTTGGGTATCTTCTAAAAGCATTTTTGTGTTGAAAAGTGGAGCCACATACTCCTGATGAATCATGCTGCATCTGTAGTATATCCACGTCCCAATGTGTCACATCAATAGGGGATTCAAAGAGAATGACAAGTAAAAGCAAGGAGTAACAGTGTGATGGAATGTAAGTAACATTAGAGCATCTCTTTTTTTTTCCCAACATGCTATTTAAGAGGTCTGTGCTTTGATGTATAATACAAAAGGGCACTAGTGGAGTGAAATGTGAAGGATGGGTAGGTGTTAGTGATGTGCAAAATAGCAAGCTTGCTTTTAAATGGTTTGGCAAAAACCTAGCTGTGAAAAATAAGGCACTGTTGACAACTTGGAATCCCCCTAAGTGTGATGTCCCTTCTCTTTGAGTAGTCTTAAAACTGAAATAGCGATAAGCTTTTAGTTATGTGCATTTGCCTTCTCCTTATTGAAAATAAGTTAAGAACATTTTTATTAACTTATACAAGGAAAAGCTGAAGAAATGCTTTCAACTTGAAAATTATGTTTCCATTTTTAAATAATGAAGGCATTTTATTTACATATGTACCCATTTAAAATAAAAGATGATAGTAAATAAGGAGTATTTCTGCTTGCAACATTTTGTGACAAACCAGGTTAATGTCTGCTGGTGGTCTCTTGCAATTCCTGGCCTTCCATGTTGCTTTAGCTTAAATTCTTGTATGTAGTTTATAACTTCAAGTATAATTTTTTTTAAAGACAAACATACCATCATGTGCTGCTCCGTATTTTTAAAATTAAAATACTAAACTGCTCTGCTGCCCCAATTAGTGGAATAAATATTCTGATGTAGTTTGAAATCTGATTAAACTTTTAGGTAGAAGGAAATGTTTTGTTATGTTTTGATCTGAAAGTGTTCATACTTTTATTTCCAAAATGGAATAACACAATGAACCACCCCAGTGTAACTGCACACCACTTTTGCAGAAATAACAGTCTTTGCAGGAGGAAAGCCTGAAATCTGTTAAAGTAGTATAAGGGGAAAGAATGGACTCCTGGAAATGAATTCCCAGCTCAAGGTCAGCTTGATGCAGTGCAGGCTTGGAATCTTCTACTGCTTTTAGAAAAGGGTATACTCCTATAGCTTAAGTGGTAAAGGCCTCCTTTACAGAGCAGACAGCTGCTGATGCACAGGATTTGCTACAGTTGCAGATAATTACATTTTTTATCCCCTTTACAAGAGTAAAGAAAACACATCCCCAAAATATGAAAATGTTGCGCCTCAGAGTTTTTCTGCCTGTGCACACATAAACAAGATAACCTACATTATTGAAAGTGTGAATTTAAAGGGAATTTGTTGGGCCACATTTGTTACACACCCACTCTGTGTGGGCGCACAGAAGTGAAGTGATTTTCAGCTTAACCGGTGAGTTAGCTTTTTCCTCAGAATCACAGAATGGTTGAGGTTGGCAGGCATCTCTAGAGGTTATCACATCCAACCCACTGGCTCAGGCAGGGCCACCTAGAGCCCAGGACCATGTCCAGATGGCTTTTGAGTACCTCTAAGAGGGGGAGACACCACAACCTCTCTAAGCAACCTCTGTCAGTGCTGTCATCCTCATAGTAAAAAACTGTTCCCTGTGTTTCAGTTTGCGCCCAGTGCCTCCGGTCCTGTCACTGGGCACCAGTGAGAAGAGCTCATCTGTCTCTTCTTTGCACTCTTCCTTCAGATATCACATTGATGAGATCCCCCCAAGCCTTCTTTTTTCCAGACTGAACAGCCCCAGCTCTCTCAGCCTTTCCTCATAGGAGAGGTGCTCCTGTCCCTTATTCATCTAGGTGGCCCTTTGCTGGACTCTCTCCAGTACTGCCGTGTGCTGAGGAACCCAGAACTGGACACAGTATTCCAGGTGTCACCTCACCAGTGCTGAGTAAAGGAGAAGGATCAGCCCTTCCACCTACTGGCAACACTCCTCAAACGTAGCCCAGGATACCATTAACCTTCTTTCTGGCAAGGTTATTATATGTGACCAAGTCTTCAGCTGTAGCATTTGGCATTTTAAGCTGGAAAACACATGTTTTAAATTGCTCCCCTTGCACACATACGCTGTGATAGTTTTAAAATTATATACTTGGAGACCATTTTCCCACAGTCTCTCAACCTCTGTTCAGCAAATGTTTTTATTTAAGGTAGATGGTCACATCTACCACTCTTTAGCTTTCAGAAGCCTGATTTAATGAATACCTTGAACTTAAATTTACAGAAATGCTAATGTATAATTAGGTGTATATTCTCTGAGGCGTGCTTGGAAGGAGCTCACTGTTACTGGGTTTTTCTCTGTATTGGAACTCCTACATGTTACTTTAGTAGAAATAATGACAAGTTCTTCAAAAGGCTTCCTTTGTTCAAGCCCAGTGCCTCATTCTTTTCTGGCTTTGGGATTAGCCATCTGGTCTTCAGTCAAGTGCTGACTGCAGCCTGGCTGTGAGAACAGTAGGAGAATATGCCATTTGTGTCTGAACGGAAACAATTGCAGTTACCTGCATTGCTGATAATTCAGTGCAATTTACGCCTCTGGCTTTCCCAGATTGGTGTTAAGTAATATAATGTGGAGGGCTGAGATGTGTGGGTTCTGCAGGACCTATGATGGGTTCATTCTGGGAGGAAGCAGCCTTTCAGGTGCTTCTATTTATCCCTGTAACCATGAACATCTGAGGAGATGACCCTTTCCTGTACTGCAGTGTAGCCCAATGCACGCGTTTTCCTCGTTAGGGGAGGGGAGGCAGTTATTTGTCTGAGCAGTAGATGCTGTCTTAAAGCTGCCCTGGCCTGAAGCATGGTGGTTACATGGCAGCTGACTAGCAGACAGCTTTTTTATTAGTGTCCTAATTACTCTTCTTTTGTAAAAGAGTCACTAAAAACTGAGTTGTTGTTCATGAGGTCTTTGTTATTGAAGAAAATTGTCCTTACCACTGACTTCTATGTATTTATACAAGTGTAGATGTTTTCTCACCTAAAGGAGGAGTTTATAGTCTTTGCAGAAGACATTGGTACACACTCTACCATCATGTCATCCAAGAAATGCAAATACAGGAGTCACAGGTGATTGTTCTGGTTATTTTGAATGATGCCATGACAAGTCTGGGGCTTTGCTGGTAGACAAAATTTCTTCCCTAATCCAACCACTCTGTCTGTAATGTACTCAGTCCATACCTACTCCATTTCCTCTGTGCTCCATTTTTCTGGCAGTTAACCGTCTGTTGTAATTTAAATATTTTGAATATTGTTCTCCACTTATTAGGGTGACTGGTGAAGGTTTATTTGAGTGTAAATACTTTAAATAGCCTTGGATTCATTAAGCATTTCTTTCTCTAGCGGTAGCAGAGAATTTATCTCTTTATTTATTTATAGATTAATTTTTGTTCTTGGCATGGAAAAGTAATTGAATTTGTGCTATTTACCTTCTTGCACACACTAGAAAATTATACAGATTAATTAAATCGAGCTTTAAACATTTCATTTACAAAAAAGCCAACACTAGGAACTTTTTTCTTACAAAACAGATGCCTTTTTTGCCAAGATGACTGGAAAATGCATAGTGCAAGTTCAGTTTAAACATAGAAGCCACTTTCTGACTTGTGCTCAAAGTATGTGTATTTACCATCCTCAATGTTGTGTTTCTGCTATTCTTAGCATGTGGCTTTGTTTCATTTAAGTAGTATATTGTCTGGGAAGACTCTTTAGGAGCAAACTGTATATGGTAATGAAAATATATTTTAATTTTTATTTTAGGAATCAAACTTTACATAAGAAAAATTATAAGGTGCAAGGAATGCCCAGTACAAAATTGCTTGCATTTTAGTTATGTATTTACAAATAAAAGAATTACTAGAAGGTGAGTTCAGGTAAAATCTTCCATTTTTCTATGTGTCTTTACCTCTGTTTGTGTAGGTATCTGTCATGAAATGCAACCAGTGTGACATAAAGTCTGAAAGTAATACAGCTGTAAGATGGAACCAAGACCTTCAATACAGGTTAACTGATAGGAAACTGATTTTTGTCTTTTTCTAATCATAAAATAATCTGCTATAGCTTGAGCTTCTTGCACATTGACAGTTTGATTCTTGGTTTTAAATTTCTGGGTGCTTATTCTTCTTTCAAAGCACTGAATAACACACTTGCTTTATTAGCACTCCTCCAGATTCCATTTTTTTATTTGCTAATTTTGACTCTAATGCAATCTTTTCTCTTTGGCTTCTGCTCACTTGGACGCAGTTATTACAGGGAAGTTAAATATCAAATATTTGTGTTCTGCTCTTTCTGTAAAGCAAGGTTCTCTCAAGGTCTGTTTTGTTTTCTGTATTATGGCTGTCACCTTTAGTTTGGTCACACTGTGTTTCTGTTCCATTCCTTGTTTGCTGAGTGTCAGAAACTTGGTCTTGTAATCCTAGTGTGGATCTGCGCTGCTGATTAATAGCACAAGTGGCTAAAAACAGGTGATGTTGAAGTAAGTTGCATTTGCTGGTAGTAAATTTTTGTGTGTTTTTGTCCAGTGTTCTCAAATATAATTCTAATTAGGTGACAAAATGACCATTAATGCTCACAAAATGAATTGGCCATTATGCTGCTTTCTTAAACTCAGCCTCTGCAGAATGAGAATTTCTTGTGTGTGTAATGGGGAAGGCACAAACATGTTTAAAAACAGTTATCCACTGTTATTTTTCTGCCATCCGTGAGAGGTACATGCTGAGGGAGGCTGCAGTGGATATTGTGAAGAGCACCACTTGCGAACATCTTTTATTCCTTTTCCAAAGCAGAAGACTTGCTTGTCTAACCAAAAATCATTATGTTTTATTTCATTTGCAATTCTGAGTTCTACTGAGCACAGGTATGTCTAATGAAGACACCACTCGTTATTTTGTTGCTTAGCTGGAAATATATGTTCTGATAATTATTTATGTTTTTCCTAAATCCATATGTAAATTGTAGTTATTCTTGCAATGAAGTTTACAGTTATGGTTGTTAACTTTTATGTGGAAAGCTGAATACAAGCAACTTCAGGAAACTATCATACCCTTGGCGTTTTTCTTCAGTCTACTACAGTTAGGTGCACTACCCTGTTTTGTAGGATAAATTCTCTTTCCAAAAAGTGATAGATCTCTAGTGCACAACTATAAATATTAGAGGTTATGTTTTATATGTAAACTGCCAGTATTAATTAATCCTCAGATGTATTGAAAAGATTCTACTCACATAAAACTTGTGAAGCAATACAGAAGAAAACTGAGCACTTTTATAGAAGAGCAGGTGGCACAGGTTATGTAGTGAATATAGAAAGTTTTGATTCTGTTCCCCTTTTATCACATGCTAATAAATTTCCAAAAGTTTCATCTCTAGGGCTGAAATTCTGCAAGTTTTTTTCTTCTCGGAAGATTTTTGTGCTTGGGAAACCTCTGGCAAGTCCTTTCAAATATTTTAATTAGATGTATACATTCATGTATTTGCCCACTGGAAAGGAAAAGTCAGAAATTTTACAGTAGCTCAAAGAGCAGTGAAACTGTAATACATGAACCACAGCATTTGTGTTTTCCTTTGGATACATGTTACTGCTTGGATAAATGAAATAATAAATTTCTTTTTTTAAAACACTCAAGTTAAAAAATATTGTTTGGTGCATAAAGAAAGAAAATTCAATTAGCATGAAAAATGCTGTTGGATATAATCTGTGCATGTTTACATAACTTTCCTCATATGAACACAAAATACCCTACCTTGCCTAAATCTCCCTGGCATTTAGATCCCAGAAGTCTATCTCTGACTTTATTGAAAGTAAAAATTGCTGTTCAAAGGTAGAAACCTGATTTCCAGCCTAGTCTAAATTCTAGAATTTGAATGTTTTACACTTTAGAACTTATTTTATGACTGAAGAATAGGAAAATAATATTGTCTTCACTTTACTGATGATCTAATTGGACTGTAATGAAGATGTTAATGCTTTCTGGCCTGTAAAGTAGTTTATCTTCTGCTGATGGCTTAGAAAAAAGTATTGTTTAACTATTGTATGTGGGAAAGGTAATGTACTGAGAAAGTAAGAGAAAAACAGGGAAGCATTTTGGTCTAATGGTGTTCTATCCGATATTAGGAACCAGAAGGCCTAAAGCATTAAAATAGAAGAAGAAAAAAAGAGTTACCCATTCCTATATATTAAAAAAAAAAAAAAAAAAAAAAAAAAAAAAGCAAAACTTTACCAAGTGTCAGGCTAGACACTTTTTCTGTTCTGCTGGAGTATTGTATGCCATCTGCCTAGACTCTAAGATCTTTTTGGCAAAAAGAGATACACTAGTGGCATGCAGACCACTGCTAGGACTGTTAATTGCTTACTTTTCAGAACATCTGGCACACATTATAGAACAAGTTTTCTTCTGCCTGTTAAAAGTAGATAATATTTATTTACCTGCCTGTCAGAAGGGCTTTGAAGAGTTTCACAGAAGCCAAAAGAATAAATGAGCTCTGAAGGGGAGTTGATACTTCCCAGACACCATAGTCTAGGTACAGCCTCTATCTCTTTGGTTTTTAAATAGTGTGTTGCCTCACGCTGGAAAGGTTTTCTGATGCTCCCTCCTTGAATATCAGCTGGTGGCCACTTTCAGAGCCAGAATCCAGGTCCAGACAGAGCTCCCCTGATGCAAATGGCCAGCCTGATGTTTTTAAAATTTGCGTGCTGTTGTGGGATGCATTAAGTTTCACGATGGTGATTTTATTGTGCTATCGGTGCCATCTCAGTTGACCAAATGGGGAAGAAGAACATTCCATCTTCTGTTGCCTGTGTTTCCTTCTGCTGAGGTGAGGAGATACAAAAGAGCCCTTGGAGTATGGAAATTGAAAAGGTCTCGGCTGGAAATGGTTGTCAGTGCTGCATTCTACAGAACAGAAGAACAGGAAACAAAATGGGAGTAAAAAGTTCACTGTGCAGGAATAGCATATACGGAGTTAAGCTTGAACTGGGCCACATAACAGGAATTTATCCTTTGTTCCTGTCTCATTATTTCTCCTGGCTTTGAATCATTTCCATTAAAAATGAAACTTCTTCAGTTAGTCATCGTAAATTAGTCATCCACCAATGTTGGAGGTACTGGCCCCAAGTGAACTAGCCTACTACAGTAAAGTACAATTCATTCAGACCCTGTGTAGCCTTTCTTTGTGAACGGGGCAAATACGCTTGGATGCGGTCTCTGTTTCTTTGTGCTTGGATTCCAACTGCTGTAACTAGTTATGGAGGGCTTATATGTTGCTGTTCTCTATAAGGACCTTGCTGTGGAAAGTAACCTGCTGGTGCTGTTCCTTACATCTTTCTGACTGCATGAAACATCCAGATCTTATCTAGCCATATTTATCTGCATGAAGCTGCAGAAGCTATAAAGTCATCCCACGGTGTTTTAGCATATGTTGAAAAATGAAATACTGTCAAACTCCTACAATACTTGAAATAGACTTGAAATAGCCTTACATTTTTTCTCCTTCACACTGTTCCTGTAGAGATCATTCAGGGATTCAGATGCAGTAGGGCACAGAAATAGAGAATGAATCTCTCACTTGTCAAACTGAAAATTAACCTTCTGGACTAAGATAGTTTTATTTAACTAGAATTTAACTCTAGTTTCATGCCTACTTCCTGTGTTACACAGTATTAGAGCTTCTTATTGTTCTGTGCAGAATGCATAATTCAGTAAGTGATACGCAAATTTATGTTTTGAAAAGAGAAATGTCTAGAAATTTTATATGAAAGAGATCTCATTTTTTAAGCTTGATTACTACCAACATATATGATGGTCTAAAAATATGCTATTTGTTATTCAGTGTGTCTGGCAATGAAATTTTATATTCTGATCAGTAGTATAAATCTGCAGAATAACATTGTTGAAGCCAGTTGCAACAAGTGGGAGTTTGCCATTAATCTTAAAGTGGCAAAATTTCACTGCTATGTGCTTAAAACAACTTTAGAGATGGAAGAAATACTGAATATCAGTGCCTTATCATAAAAAATTATGAAGCCATCCTTCCTGGTTTGAGGATGGTGGGTGCTACCCTGCTTAAATTTTGTGGTTTAATTATTTTATCGTGTGTGTGTGTGTGTGTTTGACAGTCTTCTCTCCACACCTGCTTATTTAGCCCATGATTTTACAGTGATTAAATAGTAGTGCAAGGAAGACTGAAGTATTAATTTCCCTTACCCTACTTTTCTTTAAGCAGCCAGCATAAAGTGGGGTCAACCCTATTACAACAATTTCAGCTCTAATATTGGCTGCAGAAGTAAAGGATGAGATTCTACCTTCCCATTGAGTTGCAAGGAGGAAAAATATAAGCTAAAGTTTCTAAATCATTGCCTTGCTTCCACAGATGAACATTTTCAGGTTGGCAGATGAATGTTTCTAGAATCAAAAATGTTTGTGCTTCCAGAGGTGCTGTTTTTATTTTTCAGAACTGCCTTTTAAATACTGTTAAGGTATACATAACACACAACAAAAAAATATAATCCCAAATATATAGGCTAGACACAGACCTGTGAGGAATGTTCTGGAATTTTTCATGTATGCTATGATTATTTGAAACCATTCCTGGCTATGTTCAGTGGATGATTTTTGTGCTGCAGCTGTCTTGCTGAATATTCATTATGAAATGCTTGTATTTAAAAATAAACCCATTAGATTTGTTTTCATCACACAAACTTGTCTTTCACTATGTGCCAGTGACCTGGCACGGTGATTGCATCTCTGAGCCTTAGGCCTCCATGGAAAATCTTCATGGTTTAGACTTCTTTTTCTAAGAATATTCACTAACATGTACATAATTTCAAGTATTTTTAGGAATGGATCCTAACAATATAATGCAAAGTTTTGTAGCTGTTTCCTACCTTCTCCTTTAAAAGCCAAAGTGGGCCTGCTTTCTTCTCTTGTGCTAGGCCTCCATCTCTACCATAATACTTCCAGGCAAAATGGTGTGCTTTTCAGTGCAATGTTATTTCTGATTCACAGAGTTGTTTATAAATAACAGAAGACATTCTGTGCAACTGAAGCAAAATATAGGGAAGGGAAAGGATATTTTTCTTTCTTTTTCAAGCAGAAAGAAAGGTTAATTTGCTTTTCTGTTCCTTGTTTAGTTCAGGAACAGTATCTCTTCTGTAATGCAGCAAGAGCACTTTTCCAGTCTGCTTTAGCAGACCTATTCCTGTCCTGAACATTTAGGATCCAGACTTGTTATTTCAAAAATCAGTGAAGTTTTGTCAGTGCCTATATCAGGAACAAGATTATTCCCTTGGTGACTGTTGCACTCTATATTGTGGAAGTATGGACACTTGCAGCACTGGAAAATAAGGCACATAGGAGCAGACAAGCCAAGGTTACAATGCCAACAGAACTAGTGTCAAGTGGACGTGCCCTTTGTAGGCTGCTTGCTCCTATGCATGGTTATTAGGGTGTTTCAGAGCCCTTTTCAGGGAAGACATTTCAGATTGAATTACTGTCTCTGCCCTGTCCTCCCTGGCTGCAAGGAGTGGTATAGGGGGGTTGGCAGCCCCAGGGCAGTGGGAGATGGGTCCTGATGCCCAGGGGTGACTCCTTCACCCTGATCCTGACTTTGGGAAGAGCCTGAAAGGGGCTGTGGCAGAGGGTGTCCCCAGGGAGGTCACCACTGATGGGAAAACCTGCAACCACTTCCTCACAGGGTTACTAAATGTGGCAAATTGTTTGGGCCTGTCCATGGGGGCTCAGAACATGTGGCTGAGCCTTCCTGGGTTGCTATAAACTATTCCTGGCATCTAAGAGAGCAGACAGCAACGAGAGGGTTTGGTGATGTCCCTCCACAAAGAAAGAACACTGGTGTTTTTTTAGGGAATGTGAAAAGATGGGGACAGAATTTTTAATAGGGCCTGTAGCGATAGGACAAGAGGAAATGGTTTTAAACTGAAATAGGGTAGATTTAGATTGGATATAAGGAAGACATTTTTTACAGTGAGGGTGATGAAACACTGGAATGGGTTGCCCAGAGAGGTGGTGGAGGCCCCATCCCTGGAAACGTTCAAGACCAGGTTGGATGGGGCTCTGAGCAACATGATCTGGTTAGCAGTGTCCCTGCTCACTGCAGGGGAGGTGAACTAGATGACCTCTAAAGGTCCCTTCCAACCCAAACCATTCTATGATCCAACAAACCTTAAAATCTCATGAAGAAGTTAAATACAGCGTACAAGTGCCTTCTTTTTAGTTCTTCCATTTAAGTCCTTGTATCCTCTGAATCTGTATTTTTTGAAGGTATTCAGGTGATCGAGTCTCAACAAAATTACTAGTTTTGATGAACTAGGCTTTTGGGTTTTGACATCTCAAAGACGACAGTAGAGGCGTCTCATCTCGGGTAATTGTAGTGCTTGGACAGTTAACATTTACCTCTAAGATCACTACAGAGAAACCTGCAAGACCAGTTGACAGAAATGGGACTTTTATGGCATGGCTCACCTAAATTATTTTAGCAAATAAGGCTGGATTCAGTTGCCTAAAGAAGGGCACCTTGTGTTATTTCAGGCGCTGTGAGTATTCTGCTTAACCTCTCTGACACTACAGAAAGGACTGAATCTCCCAAAAGTCCTGTATTGTGTATCTCTGTGCTGAGTGGGTATCTTTGTGGTATCTCAGATGGCTCTAGATGCCAATGTTTTAGCAACAAATTTCATCCTTATTTTAGTATAATAATAATTAAAAATTAATCTGTATATAATACAGATATACAGATATATACCTGTGGTTTTCAAATACAAATATTGGTTCCGTTTTGCAAAGTGGATGGCACTGACTGAAAGTCGGAGAACTGACGTAGTAGGTAGTAAGATGAGCAGTCATCTTTGATCTGTAATTGCAACTGCTTTTTATCTGCCATGCCTCCTGCTGATATAGGTGGTATGCATTCAGGAGCTTCTCAAGGAAAAACATAATGTACGTTATTATTCTTACAAAAAGGGAAGATAGGAACTAAGCAGAAAATAACAAGAAACAAAAGCAAAGTACTTTTAGCTTCCCTTCATTATAAAGAAAAAAACACACAGGAGGAAAATAGCTTCCATATTTGTAGGCATTTGTGAGTCACCTTAAATCTCTCAGGATATTTTAGTAAAAATTATACTTAAAAAGCTTCCATGAAGTAATGAACTAGTAAGTTTTTCCTTCTGATATATTTCACTTACTTTTTTTTTGTATTAAACTTTTCAGGCTATAGAATCAATTATCCATCTGGGAATGTAAATGTTGTGAAGTGAGCTATGTGGATTGTAAAAGGAAAGAAGCCTGGGTAATCTTTTCTGTGGCTGGCTGTTGGCATTCTGTAGCTATGCACTAGACTAGTAGCAGCAATAAATATGTTCACACATCTGGAAACGTAGTGGCTGGAGGGGGGAGAGGATAATCCGTGGCCTAAACTCACTGTCCTGCCCATAAGGTCCTTACTATTAAACTGTACAGTCTGCAAGATTAGGCAGGCTATGGAGGTGTGGTGGAGATCTCAGAAGAGATTAGAACAAAGTTATAGTGTTGCCAAAGAACAATGACAAGTGAGTCACGTCCCTAGAGAAGGTTTTATTGATGGTGCAGGTAAAGGCTTGGGAGTTCTGGAACGATAAAAGGCTCTAGTACCCAGTGGCTGTTTGAAAGCATGCAGACGCTTTCGTATCTCTTTGTAAATAAAGCTTCACATCTAAAAGCAAGAGTAAATGTGTAGTAATTATATTTTATATGTGTGCTCTACCTTTAACCCAGAGTTACATAAATTGCATGCTACGATATCGTCAGATGTCAATGGACAGAGCTGCGGAGTGTAAAGTAAAGATTTTCTGGGAGGATGCAGATCCTGTCAGCCCTGAGCAGTGCTCTCCCATTCCATTGCAGTTGCACCCTCTCCTCATGCTCTGTTTCAGTTGGGAAGATGAAGAGCTGGGTTACTCTGATGTAATGCTCCAGCAGACTCCAACCACTCTGACGACTGTTTTTTTCATTGAACCTACACAAGTTAACATCATGTTTTTAGCTATGTAAAATTGTTAAAACTTTGTGGTGATTACACAGAAAGTGGTGCAAAGAAGTTTTTGCTTTAGTTGTTCTGACTTTACATTAATAGCTGAAGGGAAGTTGAATTAATAGATAAAACTTCTTAGCTGTAAAAATCCCGAGGCTATCCTGAACCAAGTTCCAGCCAAGAGACTGCCGGTGCACTTTTCTCAGCAGCAGAATAACAATACAGCTCATATTCTGTGAACTCCATTTTTTTTTTCCCATGTACCCTTCAGTGAAAACATTCCAGGAAATTGTACAAAAGGAAGAGAACTGTAGATACAGTGGTTGTTGTTCTGGTTCTTGACCTGATACTCTTCAGCTGTCTGCAGGAAACTGAAGCCACTTTCTCAAAAAAGCTACTACTTGATGTGAATTGAGAGTTAGGCTTTATTCTCAGCAAAACTAAACAAAGATAAGTAGCTGTGTATTGTTTCCATGTACAGAGTCGTGTAATAACACATCTCTCTTCCATGTTTTGCATTTTTTGACATACCTTTTATGAAAAAAATTCATATCTTTCAGACATTCTTGTTGCAATCTCATGTTGGTTTGAAAGAACACTTCAAATGAGGTTTCAGTGTAAAAAAAAAAAAAATATTCATTTGGGCATAATTTTAATATTCTTGTTCCTGTACGTCTGCTGCATGACATATAGTTTGTAGAACAGAGGATAAAGGTCACAAAGCTTTGTTTTGTTTGGGTGATTTATTTGTCTGTCTTTTGTGCTTTTTCTTTTTGAGTCTTATAATTAGGATTTTTTGTAAACACTATATTGATGTACACAACATTGAATACACATTGTTCTTTGCTGTCTGCATAGTATTACATTCAGAAACAACACAAGATTAGATTTGTAGGATATTCATCAAATAAAAAGTCTCCAAGAATACTTTTAAAGATTATGGTTTAGTGATTTGGCTGAAGTTCAAACCCTGAAGGAAAAAAAAATATTTTTTTGAATAATACTGGTTCATTAAAATAATTTAAAAATTCTTAAGAAGGCTCCCATATGAGGTGCCAGACTGATTCTAAACCTCATTGAATATCATGTCTCTCAGAATTATGCAAATGCCAGTCAACTTACAGTCAACTATAGACTGAGGACTCATGTCTGGAACTTCATGAAATATTATCACCAAGCATTTTTGGAGGAAAAAAATTAAAATCCAGTCTTGAGTTAATGAAATTTTGCAATAGGCTTGCAAACTATCAATGGGATTATTGTAAAACAACAACTGTTCTCAGGATGCCCGTAGGAAATGAGAGCCCCCTTCTGCTAAACTCCTTGAAATCCCAAGGCAGCACTTCTGTAAAATCAGTGTAACATGCTATTAGGAAAACTCAGCTCTGTTCTTATCTCTGCCTCTGGCTTATCTCTGTACTTTGGACTTTTTATCACTTTAAACTCATCATGCATTACAGACTTTTCTGTGAAGGTTGTTCTCCTTCAATTCCTTTCTCAGACTCTCATATTTTCACATTTCCTCTTTTCTTGTACAGTCTTTTTCCTTGCTTATTGCATAGTGAAGTGTTTACTACTTCCTCTGTAAACCCATGGTTCTCTCTAGTGTTTTCTTCTAAATTTCTACCTCTTACTGTTTCCAGGTTTCTAACTTTCCTCATCCATCTTCATTCTCTGTATTTCCAAATAAACCCCCAATCCAAACCACCCTGAAGCCTCTAAAGTAAATATTGGTATTCCCTTTGTGAAGATAAAATGCCCCATTTTTTTTTATTTGTATTCAGTTGTGTAGGCTCTGGGCTAATTATCGCTACTGGTGAGACGCTGGATTCACAGGCACAGCCAGCTCTGGAGTTCAAAGTATCTGTGGGGCGGTGGACGAAGCTGGGACGTAGTTTCCCATTGGTGAATACTGGTGCGAAAATCCTCATTCCCTTCTCTTTTCCATTATGTGCCTTCTACCTGGTAACTCTCAGGAGCAAAGGTAACATCCATGATGAGGTAGGGAATGAGGCCAGAGGAGGCTGTAATGATGGGAATAAAGATTGCTGCACTAATGCAAGCAGTAAAAGGTATTTAGCTTTTTATAAGGTATGCTATTGTAACGCCATGTGAACAAATTCAGTGAAATACCTGCATATTTTTGTGGGATATGTTGCCTTCTGTATGGAATTTATTTTCAGCAAAGATGATTTTGAGACTTTGTGTGATGCTAAAGAAACACAGATGTCCTTGACTTCAGTCTTTGGCTTAAGTTTAGGTGGGAATATGAAAAATATGCATCACTAGCATTCCCTTGTTCCCAGAGGTGGATTGTTATCCTCAGGTGGATCATGACACTGTGCAACTCCAGTGTGCTACACGCAACATGGATTGTATGGGCTCTATGAATTGTAACAGCAGTGTAATCACACTGACTACAGTTCCTGCTCATCCAAAAGGAATATGATAGAGGATGCGCACAAGATTCAGACTTATTTTTTCCTTACTTTATATATGCCTCATTTTCCCTTTCATTAAAATCAAACTGTTAGATATGTCAAACTCACAGTAGAAAGAAGCAATCAGAGCTGAGACTTGAAGAGCAATCTATCACTTCACTACAAGTATCTGTGTGATAAGTCAAGAACGAATGACAGATGGTGCTCCTGAAGCCATACAGAGATTTGTACAGCTTGTCACCTGAGGCTTGGAGGTCTCCTTGCCTGTCTGATACTTGGCCACTTCAGGGTCCTAACTAGAATTCTTCTCCCCTGCCATCCTTTTCAGTCCTCTGCCACCCCTCCAACCCCTACTTCTTGGGGAATATATACTCAAAAGCTCATCTACTGTAGAGTTCAGTGACAGGTAAGGAGCTGCTTCACATTCTCTGTTGAAATCCCTGCACTTTTTGAGAAGAGGTAGAGGGTACTGGCTTTACTTAAATCACCATTAAAAACCATACTCTCCAGGAAATACTTGTTTGCATTGTCCTGAATGGTTCTCAGTACCTTTATGCAGCTACTTTCTTTTCTTTAAGGTTCAAAATGTTTCTGTGAGATGTGGAGAATTTAAAGGCATACAAAAGTTATTATTTGTATTACAGTGACCACTAATGCTCCAAACTTGACCAGATCTCCGTTTTGCCAACCACTTATAAACACATGATAACACACAGAATACAGAGGGAAGTCATGGTGAAATGATTTGCCCAGGCCAGCAGCAACAATCAAGATCAAGAGTAGAATTCTAGTCTGCTGGATTGTAGTCTGGTAATCTCGCTAGTAGGTCTGGCTTGCAAGTAGTTCGGTATCTCCTCTTTATGATACTCAGATATTCAGGGGATATGCATCATCAACTGTTAACATCTTTTCCTTATCTGTTCAATAAAAGTTTTTCTTCCTACTGCACAAGTTTTACACAGACAAGTTGGATGTTCTTATTTACAGAGGAAAAATAACAAAGATAATAAACATGAACAAAAAAAAAGTAGGCATTTGGGCCCTAATTCACAAAGCTACTCAGATGCTTCAATTCCATCAAAATCAATAGGTGTTAGATGCTAAGTTAATGAGAGCTGGCGACTATATGGCTATAATACAGTAATGACTTTTGGCTACTCTTGATGGTGAAAGGCACCTATATAAACTCCTGAAGGCATCCAGGCTTCAGAATTTTTTCCTAAATAAATTAATTTTCTCAAGAGCAGTTTTTCCATGTTGTTTAAAGGAGCTTAACAGATGAACTTCTAGAATCTGGGAGGTTTTGTCTCCTAATGATCTTTTTTGTTTGTTTGTTTCTAGAGAGAGAAAAATTGTCTTTTGTATACTTTTTAGGAAGGAACCAGAATATGAATTTTGGTGCTACTCCACATGCATCATATTTGTCATGTTTCAGAATTATTTCCAATTTTCTTGGCTTCCTCCCCAAATTGCTTTAATCATTAGTCTTTTTCTTAACTAATTCTCTGGTATGTGTCATCCTGGTGCCTGCCTCTCAACATCTAGCCTGGGGAAAAAAGCATCTCACTGGTATCATAGGGTAGGCAAGAGCTACTTCATGGAGACAGCGGCATAATGTATTCTGGGACAGCTGGCTCTAATGCCAGCCTCAGATACAGCAGGGTGAGTCAGGAGTAATTAGAGCACAATTACTGGTCAAAATCAGGACCATTCACTCTCAGTTCCAGATTTTCTTTGAAATTGGTGTAATTTCACAGAAGTAAGTAGAAGCAGATCATTTTACTCTGTAATGAATTTAAACTACCACCTGGAATGAGTGTTGAATCAATACAGGATAGATTTCATTCTTTATCAGCATAACAAAGTATTGTCCTAAGTTTGCCCCTCAATATCAAGAGAGAAAGTGGAACAATGCCCATGTACACTGCAAGTCCAAGAGGACTTGAACAAAGCCGCATGGTGCTGCACATTGATTATATGTCAAGAGATAATTTGTATTGATTGGAACAGCTGAGTTCTTGGTAGCTTTAAAAAAAAAATCTAGTACATAGACATTTATAAGATCCTTTCATTTTTCTGTGGAAAGGGAAAAGTTTTAGAAATCTTCACTAAGTGCTGTTAACTTTGATGTGCTACCAGTATCCTTGCGTGACCTATTTCTCATAACTCTGTTCCATACTAGAGAATGCTACAGCTTTGTTCGCAATTCAAATTCCCATGGTAAATTATATAGATAAATCTTGGTGCCACAGTCCATTGAACTTTACCTAATATTATTCTTTTTCCTTCAGGAGCTTCAAGAGACTATGGCTTTGTGCTTTGACTTTCATTATTTTTCTCCAGCACATGAATAATTAATGTGGATTACTCTGGACTGTTTAAACTCTTTATTAAAGAAATTACCAAGTGTATATAATAGTGTCTCTTTCATGAGATGAATTTAGGTGATTTCCGCACTCTAAATAAACATTATAATGTGATTCAAAATTGCATGATAAAGCAACGGAGCTGTTTTTCCAAGCAGACTCCCAATGATAACAATTTAAAGTGTTTTCAATATTTAGCAGGCCTCAATATGAATACATAGAAATAAACAGATTTAGAATACTGGTTGGGTCCTGTCTCCCATGTCTCACATCCGTTAAGTGTAGCTCCCAAACCCATGTGTGCTGTTGTCCAGATCAGATTTACTTTCCTGCAGTAAATGGCTGCAGATTATTCCCTTGCACTCCAGACTCCACTGAGTTTTCTTTTTTTCCTTCCCAAGTTGTTTTTGCCAAGTCCACCTGATAATTTACCCAGCTTAAATTAACCGTTCAGTAGAGATGGAACAAAAAGGAGAGTGATTTTCTAAGAAGAATGAGGAAGGGAAAAAGAAAGGATTATATGTGACAGGTACTGGCCATACGGCAGCTGTGGCCACAGGCATCATCTGTTAAAAGATGCTGTACTATTTTCTAAATACAACAGAACAGAAAAGTGAATCATTCCAAAGAGATCTTCCACAAAAAAAGGTTTCTGCCTTTGAAGTCTTCTCAAGACAGTGTTGGGAGAGGTGCAACACCCCTGAATATTGGGTAATTATTTACTTTTGGAGGCAATATAACTGGATAAGAATTGCTGTGAATTCTGGTTATAATTTTCAAGCACCAAGCAGATACTCATTAAGATTTTCTGACAAATAATGAAGACAAAATTTTGGTGCTCGTTAGGGGAAAATGATAAACATATATCTTTTCCTTTCTTTGGTTATGTGAATAGGAGTTTTCCCAAAACGAGGTGCAACTTTAAAGAAGTATTTTTTTAAAAAAACGTCTCTGAATGTGCGTCTTAGAAACCGATTAGCTTCAGATGATGGGACATAAGCTTCTTTATCACGTGTTTTGGAAAATTTTATCTGAAAGAACTATTTCCTAAAGCACATAACCCCAGACAGATAGTTCCTCTTTCCTCTAGCTAATGGTTCATTACTTCTTTGACTCAGCTTGTCTTAACCCCGACTGTGGAAGGAGGCTAGAATTATGTTATAATTAGGACTTGGAATTCACTCCATTCTGGAATTTTGTAAAACAAGTATACAGGAATAGACTGACAGTTACTGGTGGGTAAAACAAGGTTGACAGATATAATGATGACAGCAGTTCTTTCACAGAGTAAATATGACAAAGGCCGCTGAAGTGCAATGTTTGCTGGTCTATGTACAAGAATACTGAGGATAGCCTTGCTGGTAACATCATACTCTGCCGTATGTAAGCCTCAGTTTTTAATTTCTTATGGCCTTGAGAAATACTAGCAAGTCTTACTGCCCACAGATTTTGTGGGGAAGGATATTGTACAGGCAACAGCAGGGGAAAAAATTCAGGCTGCTTGTTGATGTATTTAACCAGCCAAGTGGAATTACTCATTTAGAGTCAATGGTGTTCAGCCCTCAAACTCTCTGCTAAGTGCAAAAAGTTTTGCTTAGGTCACAGTTGTGATTTTAGTGGGTGTTGGGTGATTTCAGTTTACTGCCCAATAAGGAAATTAATTTTAGCGATTGAGGATCAGTAGAATGTATTGAATTGAAGTTACTAAAGGGCTGGTCTGGATCTTTATGATATTTTTTATACAACTTGTGAGCACTTCAAGTTGCATTTTCTAATTTTGAAGGAACAGATCATACATTTTATATTGTAGAAATCCTAATTTTGTCCCAATATGGGCTACCAATATGGCAAAAATCTTTTGTTTGGGGTTGAGTTACTTGGGCAAAATCACAGTTGACCCCTCCTGCCACAGTTAATGGTGTGGGTAAAAGATTTCGGTCTTGATCATAAAAAGTAATAATTTTAATGATAGTTTTAAAATTATCTTCTCTTTGTTCTCTAATAATGGGTTTATCTGCAGATTTTTTATTTAAATGGAGAGCACTTTAGTGTTCAATGGAACTAAGTATTAGCATACCTGTGCTCCCCTTTTGCTGAAACTACCTGAGCTAGTGGTGGTCTCTGCTAAAGAAACAGAGATGGAAATGTAGCGTTGAGAGAGTTGTAATTTTTCAGGGGAGAAAATACAAGTTGTTTTAATATTCACCATGAAAAATGACAAAAAGGTACACCAAAACACACATTGCCTGTATCAGCTCATGAAATGCCATGTTCTTTTTGAGACCTGGGCAAGTGGAAATGCTGTCCTGGAGCTTTTCCAGTGATGGCCTTTCCCTCTCTCTTCGCCTCATGAACTATTATTACTGCTCATGTCTTCGATTCTTAGCTGTGACCTTTCCTCAGCGCACCTCAGAAGAAAAGCCCTACATCATTGCAATCATGGCATTAATAATCAGATAAGTTAATAATATTTTCACCACAAAGCAACTCCTTCCTTCAGTCTCAGGACTAATTACATGCAAAAGAAAAGATGTAATAATTTTTTTTTCCTAAATACAGAAAGAACAAAGTACCCCCTTTACATAATAAGAAATAGTATCATAAGTCACAATATTTTTTTAGTGTTTTGCCTATTTAGTCCATCAATCCATACACGTTGAAGGGCAAGTGATATAAAGAAGGTAATAGAAGCACTAATACATACTGTCATTGAGGCTTCAGGGGCAAATCTTGGCTATAAGTTTAGTACTGCCATTTACTCTTTTTGAATGAAAACTCTATTCCATGGTGAATTACTCTGGCTAGGGTTATATTTCAATATACAAAATCAGTGTGTATGAAAAATGATTGAAAAAAGGAATAATTTTGAGATGAGGAAGTGTTAACACCATATGGTAACACTTATGAAAAATCTTTCCTTACTTTTCTTAGGAAACTTTTCATGTAGGAGATTGCACAGTCCTCCAGTTAGCCACTGCAGGGATTTCTTTTGTCATATTTATGACCGTTAATTTGGATTGCAGTAAGGTCCCGATTCCTCACCAGGGATCTGTGCTTCGTTGTACTAGGCAATTGAAAAAAAAAAAGAAAAAAATCTGCTCTCAAGAGTTTATGGTATTACAAAAATACCAGGCATCTATTACATTCAAAAAACATAGAAGGTGGAGCAAAGGAAGAAAATCAAAGCCCAGTACTTACTATGCTGTTGTATTTTTCTCACTTCCTCTCTTGGGAGAGAGAGCTCCTTTAGTATTATATGCTCCTTTAATACCATTTTTGACCAAACTGATTTACATTTCTTTCATAGTTAAACTACTAGTTTAAGCAGTTGATAAAATATCACAGGTTCTGAAGTCTTAATAAAATGCCTTTCTCATTGAAGAATATTCTGGATATCATGAGAACCCAACGAGAAAGAAAGAGAGAATGTGGTTGAACCTACTCCACTCCTGAAAACCTCTGAATAAAGAGAGCAAGATAGAACAAATTCTACCCCTCTCTTCCCTCCTGTCTCTACCTCTCTCCTAGTCAATGCACCAGAAGGGAGGTAGATTAGGAATAGCTGACTGTGCTAGAAGGGAAGTGAAGGGCACCTGTGGAAAAGGGTGAGAGTGGAGATCCAGAAATTGCCAGAAATCAGTAATGATAAAAAGGCAAGACACGCTGTGTACCTGCATGAGTGAATGGAGAGGGCACAGGTAGGAAGGGCAGTGCCCGAGTAGGGCACCCATATGCTTGGGAGGGACAGAAAAGGGTGACTGCATTCTGGTGGTGGAATAATGGTTTCTTGGAGAGTAGAAGAGAATGGGCAGGAGTTGGAAAAAATACTTCTCAGAAACAGAATGAAGAAGAACAGGAAAAAAGCAAAGATAAAAGGGGACAAAAAATGAAA
Organism: Gorsachius goisagi; assembly: GCA_018403395.1. Taxonomy (NCBI): domain Eukaryota; kingdom Metazoa; phylum Chordata; class Aves; order Pelecaniformes; family Ardeidae; genus Gorsachius; species Gorsachius goisagi. The sequence goes on from BOSO01003913.1 coordinate 103,699, forward strand.
ATCTAAAAACCAGGGCCAGGGAATATCCAAATTTATTATCAAAGTGAATGCAAAAATAAAACTGAAGTAAAGAAACAGTAGTTGATTTTTCACATGCAATGGATAGGTTTTGAGTAATGCTTACATTACACGTGTATGTATGTCACCTATGTAACCACAGAGTAGGGAAACCAAGAGGAACTCAGCTTAAAACCCATGATCAGCTTAAAGTACATTTTTCCTCACCCATATTTGCAATTTTGTGTAATTCTACACTTGTTAGGTATACGTGTATGGCAGACAGATGAGGATATGTTGGATAGACCACAGCTTTAGCAGAATGAGCAAAATTTTCTCCTACCTCTATTAGTGAGAAGAATATGTCTCTCTTAATCAGATTACTTCTCCATTCAGTTTTCTCCATGAAATCTATGTTTGACTCTTCCTAACAGTCAGTTCATGTTATCATTCCTTATTGTTGTTGTGCACTGTCTTGATCTTTTTCCCCAGTTAGTTAGAGCTATCCCCATTGTGTGAGCTGAGCACTTTTAAAGGGTCGTTCTTGGGCCATATTTCTTAATTTTACTATAGGAAAATAAACATGTGCTCTCTATTTAGAATCATTCACAGGTGATGTTAAAGACACAATGAGGCCCACCAGGCCCACCCAGTGTTGGCACACCCAGGTGTTTCCATTTGTGTTTCTCTGGTTAGCAGTGTTTATCAAACTTGTCTTCAAGGTCTCCTTACCAGGTAACAGCTAAACATGAAAGAAGCAGATGAATGTGGAGTGAGCTTTCATTCTAGGCTATTAAAAATGCTAATGGCTATTGGCATATTTTGATAAAAGAGACCCATGCTGTCTAAAACCTTGTGGTGCAGATGGTATGGTCTGCAAATGTGAAGAGACAGTAGTTGCTTGCATGGTAATTGAATGAAGAGCCTGAAGAGAAGAGACAGAGAATCCCTGACAACAGGAAAGATTTAGGAGGTTTGTATTTTCCAATTTCTGATTGATAAATATAGGAAAAAATTAGCTGCTCTTGCCTATTGTTTTTTTGCTCTGATGATCACAAGACAGTTTTTGATAAAAAGGACCTATGGCCTGTTTTTTATCCTAGTTAATAAAAATGCTTACAGATTTGGGGCACGCTTAGAAGAAATGTTTAATGTAAAATCATCATAGACTTGTTAACTGGGGGAAAGGATAGAGAAATAAACACAATACAGTCTGTCTGATCAGTAGATTTTTAAAAATTATTTTCCTGATAAATGAATTACTACAGCTTTTTCTAGATGAAGCTCAAGTGTTTTCAGCTGGTGCCTTGACTGGTGTAACCTTCAGGGGCACCTCTTACAAATCCAAACAAACAGTATATTCCACGGTTGTTTAAGCTTTCCTATTTTGTCTTTAGGAAAGCAGAAGTGCTGTATAACTAATGAAAGGAGGCAGTGAATAGTTTTATTAGTGCCTCCTGAGAAGAATATCGTGACAAAGAGACTTAAACTTCTTGATCCTGTACTTGCCAACAGTGTTTGGTGATTACGTTGTGCTGATTATCTGAGAAACAGTACTGGAGATGTAGGGTGGAGGGAGAAGGAAGGGAGGTAGAAGATCTTGAGAGGCCCTATGGAATCTACTTTCCTGGCTAGTAAACAAAGAATATACTATGTAAATAAATTGTAATATTACTTTAAGCAGTCATAAATTTAAAAAACATTGAGAAAATATGTGTATATATGAATGGGTTCAATACAAATGGTCCTTGTACCTGACAAAACTCAATAGAATTGCAGGCTACTAAAGTCTGTGTTTGGAAGGAGGGATAAAACTAGGTATGTATGTATTTATTATTATTGACTTCTCTGAGAGACCTACTTACCTTGGTGTATGGAAGTTCACTGTATTGACTTATGTTACACAGTCAGCTTGGGCTTTTCTGACCTGTAGTGAGCTTTACTCATGTAAACTCTTCTGGAATTCACTGTGGTAAATTATCAAGAAGATAGTTTATAATCCCACGATTTATGTCAGGAGAAGTTAATGGGCACATACCACACCTTTGCAAACCCTTACACTTAAGAATGTGAAAAAGCATAGTTATCTAAGTATATGGGTTAATCCTCACTTCCATGCTAACAGGATTTTAAATAGCTCCACTATGTGTCAGGGAACCACTCTCTCTATGTTAAAAGAGGCATGGCATAGACTTGTGTGCCTTGGTTATGTGGTGAGAGGATGATCCCCTAAACTTCTTGTAGGTGCTGGTGCACCTCTGCACAAGCCATCACTCCAACCCTCTTTGTCACTACTGAGATGTGGGGACCATGCAAATATTAGTGAGGTGAATCTTTAATGTGAGTTAAGAAGAAACCTGTGTGTAGATTCTAGATTAAGCAAAGCAATATATGTGTACCTGTTCAGTTTTAGTCTCCATCAGTTGGTTGAATAGTTATATGGAGAAATTATTTCAGGGCTGCTGTATAAGTAAGATTGGGGGTTTGGATGTTGGGTGTTTTGGTGGAGGGTTTTTTTTTGTTGTTGTTGTGGGGTTTGAAGGTATTGCATCAACAGTTTATGTGTTTTGGGATATGATCTCTGGTAGGGATATCTGATAAAAAATGAAATGTAATTTTGATCCCATAAGGCATGAACTAACTGGTTATTTTGGAGACAACACCAGTCTTCAGGGGTGACTTATTACCACCATTACTATTAGTAGGTAAATGATGTTTAAAATGAAATATGATGCTTCTTAATGTCACAGCAAATAACAACAAAAGATAAATTAGTAGTTAAATTAACATATTGACTGGTTGGGTGAAATATGCATAACAATCAACTCTAGCAATAAATAACTTGAAAAAAAATATTTTCCAAGGAGTTCTGGAGGTCATTGTCTATTTTAGATTAATTATGGGTAGATAGTTTGCCATGCATTGACTTTATTAATTTGTTCTCCAAGACCTAAGTTTCCAAGGCTAATTGCGTCAGATGCTTTGCTGCAGTGAACATCAAATAACCCACTGTTATTAAAAGAGAAACAAAACCATGATAAAATCACTTTTCTTTTTGTGCTTTTCATGGAAATATATTAGGTGATAAAGCAAAGCATATCAAGCAAGATCAGAGTGCATTTCAGTCAGTTCTGTATGGAGGTAGCTGGCTGTTTATTTCTCTGAACATACTATTTTTATTCATCTTGTATTTGGATTTTTTCTGCCTCTGAGAATATCAGTATATTATGGGATGGTCTGCCTCTAGCAGGTGGCCATGGGCAGCAGGGGGTTGTGATCCCTGCTCCCAGGTGTCTCAATCAGCAGGGTCTGAGTGAACCAGTCACTGTTTTTGTGTGACTCCACTAGGAACATTTGTGGTTGAAACTTCTCATCTGACACCTTTTGGATCTACAACACAGCCCCTGCAGGATGGGGAATCAACTACAAAACCGCCTGTCTTCCCTTGATCACAGGACATCTTCTACAGCCTTTCGTTGGACATGGCCATTTCAGGCCTCTGGCTTTAACCCTTTTGGTCTCTCAGGAAAACAAGACAGAGAGGTTTAACCAGGGATTTTTCCTAGCCATAAAAACTTTTAGAAGAGATAAATTTGGATTTCTGAAAACAGGAATATTGAAGCAGATATTTCATTTGTCTGGTTTATATTAGCACTTGAAGTCTTTTTACCTTCTTTTTTCTTCTGCAAGCATTCCTTTTTTGAAGTGATCATTACTATGCTTTTAATTAGAGCTCATCATGTGTTGCATACCCAGTGCTGATGTGTTTTGGCCACTGCCTGTCATCAGTCTTGCCTTACGTTCTTTATGAGTCAATATGTAGTTAAGGTGTCCTTCTGCTCTGTTGGGTCAGCACCAAGGCTGCAGTCTGATATCTTTAGACACCATTTCAGGCCAAACAGCTGTTCCAGTAGACTTGTCTGGAGCAAAATTATACATATTGCAAAAAACGTGTCACAAACCAGAGTCTGTGGGTTGGGTAGCCACACACTGTTCTGCCATACTCTGCTTGAAGAAGTCTTTCCTGGTCTGAAACTTTCTCTACCTGTCAAAAGCTAGCAAATATATATCCACAGTTTGTTGGTGCATAGGTAAAAGGATGAGAGAACACTCTTATCAGTGTGTATATTGTAGGCTTTTGTTATCTGCTTAAGGTTATGGATATGTGGTCATTGCAGGCAGGTGTGGGATAGATATAAGGGGCACTGCTGGTGTTCCAAATGACTCAAATTCATGTGGATGTGCCTGCTTAGCTCAGACCTAGCACTGTGCTAATAAATCCTGCTGAGAGACACTGTATATTAGTTCAGGCTTAATGATGTGCTAATACAGTTACCTGCTGAAAGGCTATGCAGTCATACATAATTCACTCTATCTCCCTGAACTTTTCTTTTAGCAGGGTTAGGACTCGGATAATTCATAGGCAGAGAGTCTTGAGCCTTTCAGGTTCTTTTAATAAAAATAGCCTGTGTAATCCATTTGACTCTCTGATGAATAGAGATGCTTGTACTCTGTGTTTCTGCAGAGACAGGCATGGCTGGGCAGAGAGGATTTGCTCCCATGTCTGGATGTGGTGAAGTTCCTGGCTGTTTTTTGATGCTTAGTGTGAAACTGCTCAAGACTGCTTAATTTCTGTGACTCCCTGTGTCCATTTATAAAATTAAGGTACTTACCAGAGAGGCTTAACTGTGATAATATAGTAGTTTCTGTACTCAAAATACAGCCTCATTCCTTGGAGTTTATCCAGCACTAGCTCTTTATCTTTTTCAGAAGACACAATAAGGAAACTGCTGGTTGGGTTAACAGAGTGCATGCCCTTAAGAGTAGCACAGGATTTCATGCTGCTTCTTGGTCCTCGTCCCTGTCCCCCAGTGTGGAGTGACCAGAACAGAGGTGTATCCTGCCCACTTCTCTGCTGCCCTCATGAACGGCAGCAGGAGTTCATTTTATCTGAAGATAAAGGGTACAACAACTAGTGTCTCGTTACCTGCATAGGTGGTACTAGCAGCAGGGGAACAGAATACTTTACTACATCTGTGAAGATGTATATAAGTGGATGAGCTGGGATTGCCAACCTGGATGCAGTTTCTAGGGTGAGGCATGGGGCTGGCATGGCAGGGGCCCATAAAGCAGTGTGTTTTGGAACAAATTTCCTGCTTTAAATGGAAAAAAGCCCTAGGATATTTTTCATAGGCCTGTACTGATTTGTCAGCTGTCTGCAGAGGTATCACAGTGTTGGTATGGATGGCTTAATTTTTAAGCCTTTCTCCAAAGAGTTGGTGCCTCTGAGGATCTAGGCATGGTCTATAGTTGAATTTACTATATCCAAGCCTTTTTTGAGCACTTTATACCTGTACCAAGGCTTTTCTCAGTGCAGTAGAAATATCTTGAGGAAACTCCTGATCTTTGGTGTATATTTTTGTAGTGTATTGCAATATTACTGGGCTGTGGTACAACAACATATTAAAAATCGAGATAATGTAAAGTTCCTCAAATTACTAAATAAGACAGATATGCATAGAGAAAACTGAACCCTCAGTAGAGGAATGAGAGAGAAAAACTCTTGTTGAGCTTTTAATAGCCCAAGAGGTCTTCAGTCTCTGCTAGTTATCCACAGTTTGAAACCTGTATTAACTTTTACCTTTCTATTGTGTTTTTAGGCTGCCTGTTTGAGGATGACCTTTGCAAACCTTTTGAAATCTGTGTAAATGGTAAGTCTTGAATGTTTTGTTTGCTGACTACTCTGTCATCTGCTGTGTAATTGCTATGTGGTCAATTCAGTAAGCCAAATCTATATATGAATGAGGAGGAGAGGAAAGGGGGGCTGAGGAGTACCAGGTATGACTACTCAGGTCAGCAGCTAGAGGAAATGTAATAGATTTTAAAAAAATACATAAATATTCTCTCAACCTTGAACAACATAATCTCCTTTTATGAGAAATATTTTGTAACGAAATTAAATGCACTGAAATATGCTAAAATTAATTTGTCTTAATGCAGGGTGGAAAATAACTGGTTTGTTATTTTCAGCTTGTTCATCTTTTTAGAGGATGATGTTGAGTAATTATCAGCCTACTTTTCTTCAAAACATTATTTATTATAGTAAGAAAGAAGGTCTTAAAGAAAGACTACCATTGTTCTTGATCATGCTGCTTCCTTTTTCTGTGACGTTACTTGAACTATGCAAAAGCAGCTTGCTTCTGCTCTCCTTCAGAATTTCCTTTCAGTAAGTCAAAAAAAGCTGATATAAATGTATGCATGAGTCTAATAGAACAGTAGGAATGACTTTTCTGGGTATAGTCAAAGATTGTTAATGTGCTATATCAAATTATTTAAGGCCTGGTGAAGGATGGATCATGTTTAGAGAGAGATCTTTTGAAGCAATTGCTGTTGTAAAATATGTAGATTTGTAATTAGGGATTTTTTAAAAATTAAGTATTATGTATGAAATTTCTCTTCATGAATGTATGGCATAAGACGAAGTAGTTTTGTCTTCCATCAAACATGGGAGCCAATAATGTGGGTCTATTAATAGATAAACTTTTATTAATGTCTTAATTTAACAAACATTTAAGATGAAATGAGATTAAATTCCCAATATTGCTGAACATCAGATGCATGCAGGTGAGGGAATAAAAGACAGAAATATGGTTGAGGAGTTATGAGGAAGTAAAATGGGTAGAAGGTTAGAAATGGTGCCTTTATTAACATCTCCAAACATAATTCTTGTGTAAAATTGTTATTTGAAGTTGTTCCACTAATATGCAAAAACTCTGCATTGACAATTTCCATGATTGACACCAGGAAGGGCAGTGGAGTTTTCTATGGTGGTGCGTTTTGCTGACTACCAATGATCTTCAGTGCCTAGCTGTAGTCTTCCCCAATGTGAGTATATTTAATCAGGTTTTATGATAAGCCACTATTATATCTGGCAGACAGTGTATAATGGGAGTTTATGCAACAGATGACAGAAATGTATGCACTTTAACTGACAGCAAAGTCTTCAATAAAGATATTCCTATAAAGGTTACTTCATAGCTTCTTGCTCTACCTGTTTTCGTAATTGAAGATAGTTTTTAAAAACACAACATGACTTAATGAAAGTGCAAAATTAACCTATGGAAACTGTATATTTGAATTCAGAATGGACCTCTTCTGTAGATCTACTCTGCATAGCTATAACTTAAAGAAAGGTCAGTGATGAATAAGCCAGTTGATCAATGATATTTCCTAATGGCTGATCTTAATTAAAAGAAAAAACACGCAGGGATTCTGTCAGTGTGTTTAAGGTCACTGCAAAGTATTTAATTTTTTTTCCCTAACTGGGAAAATGTTGTCTAAAGTGGATTTAAAACACTGTCCTTGATGCAAGTGAAAATACTTTCGTTCTTGAGGACAATTAACAGAATATATGGAAGATCATACTTTGAAGTACGGAAATACCATCAGAATTTACTTTTTATATATATATATATATGTATGCTTGCTTCTGAGCAGTCCTTCCCATTTTTTCTGTCCAAACTGCTTCTAGTTCAACTGTATCTGAAATTCTTCAGAAATCCTGATAGATTAAAATGTGTTTTGCTGGATTGAAAGCTCAGGAACTTAAGTCTGTGTAGGTCACTACGCCCAGGAGCAGGGCTTACTTGGTGCATTGCAAGGTCGTGGAAAGGTTTGCCTCCTTTGTTGTCACACAAGTGCATTTTTCTGAAGTACAGTGTAAACGTGGGTAAGAAACAGCAGCTACTTTTGGGTAGCATTTTTGAAGCATCTGTGGCCTGCAGATCTCAGTCCAGCTCCTGCAGGAAGGCTGATAATTTTGATCTTTCTCTCTGCCTCCAGCAAAGGTAGCTGAACTGACGGCCTCTTCAAAAATTAAACTGGGTTTGCCTATTGAAGATATGTCACAGTCTTTGCTATCTCATGTCATGTCATCAACTGGAGACTTCAAGTGCTCGTCGTGCATCAGATGTGTAAAAAGATAAACAGAACTCCAGTAGCTGAGCTGTTTCATACTGGTGTATAACTTCAAAATAAATGAGAAGGGAAAAATAGTATTTTTTTAAAAAGAGGTTTTTAAGTGCCTGATAGATCTTGATAAATGTTCATTCTATATTAATAAAAAAGGGATGTTAAAAGAAGTTTCTGTTCTTGTTAAAAATGTAATCCAGTTGTAAGATCTGGTATAAACAGCATAACTGTATCAGTTACATCACTTACATCTGTTTAGGTCATATGCTATTTTTGTAGGCCGAAGAACTAGCTGTAATAATGATTGTTGACTTTTCTGCCACTTTCCTTCATCATATAAAGGTCTTTTTAGCTTCAGTGATGGGTTCTTGCTTATGTTTGTTTAATAGCTCCAGCAGCATTCATGCAATATTAATTTATTTCCATAAACCTTTTATCAGTTTCCTGAGCTGCACTGACTCATCAAGTGGTTAAAAAGGAACATATTGTTTCATGTTTGTTTTAATGGCATAAGGATAAGCCAGGCAAAGAGACCTAGTTACTTTTTTTGGACTCTTCCTTTACAAAGCTAGAACTCTGTGGGGTAAAGTGGCTTAGGTTTCATTTATTTCACTTCTGGTAAATCATTACCTCTACTTTACAGTTGGAGGAACTGATATTTTCACCCATCTAAAATGCTTGAAGCCTGAAAGCTTGCAGCTAAAAAAAAACTTGATATGAAATGTGGATATGCTTATGAGCTGCAGACCTAATAGAAAATGATCTGGCGTTCTATAAGCTTGGAAATGCTTGCTCCCCGATAAGTGCTGATAAGCTGCTGCAGATGCCAAAGGAAGCAAATGACAATGTTAAACAAGATATATAGGAAGGCAAAGAATAAGGAATAGGATTTGAAATGGGGGTGTGTGTCGTGACACAGCTGTGGGTAAAGAGGGATATGGCATTCACAGGTTCACATATGTTTTGCTGCCTGGGTTAGAAGTTTAAGCAAATGACTTTGCCCGTGTGTGTGTTCTTATTTTCTTAACCACTATGCCTAGAATGTATTTGTATGAAAGGGAAAGAAAAAGAAGTATCAAGAAGTAATTTTTAGACTATCTGAGGAGGAGATCATTCACCAATCCTTGCAAACTCTTTGTATTTCTATATTAAACCTGGTACAGTTGGGTAAGTGGGAATATGTCATGTTCTGTTTTGCATTTTGAGTGACAAGTAAAGCAGTTCATGAAAAACATCAGCTCACATAGCTTCCTCGTTGGAACGTTTAAACAAACTGGCTTCTGAAAGCAGCAAAGCAAAGACTAGTTCTTATCCTTTCTTATGAAATCACACTATTGAATTCTGGTAGTGCCGCTGGGAAAGACAGCATGTGGTGAAGATAAAAGCATTCATTTCAAAATAACCATCCCTTATTGTCCTCGTTCCTCCCTTTATTAAACGGTTTGAACTGCTCATTTAGCAGGATGGCATTCTTTCCTTTAGGTCTAATCTCCAGATATTTTGCTTCAGAAAGAAGCTTTGTGCTGCGTTTTATCCATGTGTGGATACCATGGTATCTTTGCTCCTTATCAACAGAGCCTTTATAAATAAAACTAGCCTGATTTATGAAAGATGTTGTGGCTGCAAGCCTCCTTTCTGCATGAAATCATAATAGGGTTCATGCAGACAAGATCAGATTGTCAAAAACAGCTCTGTGAGGCCAACCAAAAAAGTTAATTAAATACAGTCGTTGGCGCAGTGTGCGTCATTAAGTCAAGCCTCACTGACAACAACTAAACCTTTCCTAGGAAGACATGGTCTAATGTCTGCAGTAGTGTTTGAAGGTGCTGTGCTTCTGAAAGGCTGTATAAACAGCTATGCACAGCTGAATCAATATTGCTTGATGTATGCAAGCTGCACTTGTTAGGAGGGACTTAGGTTAGTACGGTGTGTCAAAGGCGTCCAAGCATTGCAGTACAAAGTCATGATCCCTTCCAAGTTTGGATGTCTCTGGATAATTCAGAATATTAATGTACTTTCTTCTTCAGCAACAGAGCTCCTTGAACATTTGGAATATAAGTGATTGCATGTGCTGGTGATGAGCCAGCAATGGTAAACATGTGCTACAGATGATAAGGGAGAGAAGTCAAGATCCCTGAAATGGTTTCTTGAACTTAATGTGTTATGCTTTGAGATTTTCCAGACCATTGCCTAGTAGGATGGAATTACAGAGGGAGATGCACCTCAGCATTGTTTAGCTAACAGATGTCTGCAGCTACGTGTGCGTTTGCAAGGCACTGCTCCTACAAAAGCTGTCAAATGACACTATAAATCTCTGCCTAAGCTTTCTGAAGCTTTCAGTCAGCATTAGTGTTTGCTGTAACTAAAATCAGACTTCTGAGGAGCAATGCTAAGTGGTACCTCTACATACTGTTGCTTTATTGTGTGTACAGAGAATTTTCATGCTTTCCAAGGATGTGGGAATTCTTCACAAATAACTGAAGTACTAATAACACCCTGTGAGGTAAACCTGATGTAATTTCTAACCTGAATTCTGAGGTAAATGGCAATACATGTATGTCGGGAGTAAAAATCTGATCAATTATTTCATAGAATCATAGAATGTTTTGGGTTGGAAGGGACTCCTAGAGGTCATCTAGTCCAACCCCCCTGCAGTGAGCAGGGATACCACTAACCAGATCAGGTTGCTCAGAGCCCCATCCAACCTGGTCTTGAATGCTTCCAGTGATGGGGCCTCCACTAAATATAAGGATTTACTTTCAATGGTTCTTCCATACCAGTTCAAGAAGATCATGGGATTTTTTTTGTCAGAGACTTAGTTATTCAAAACATATTTTAAAAAATTATGTCAGAAGAGTATCAGAATCTGGTGCGATACTCAAGAAGGAGTAAACTTTAAAACCTACCACTGTATAGTGGTAGTCTGAAAACCCATGTGTTCAAAAGTATTTACATTCTTCATTCAACTGAAATCAAGGGTGAGTTAACACCTAAATATTCCTGAGAATCTGTGGTTGTCAGGATGGTGCCTTAGTTATTAGGAATATTTTACGTTTCTTAGAGTTCATGCACACCTTTTGAAAGAATTCTGTGGAGATAAACACCAAGATAAAAATTTGCTCACTTTTTCTCCCCTACACTTCTTCTTCATTAGATTATGTGACAGTCATGTAATAGGAGCATGTAAATGGTACAGAGTTTGTTTGGGAGGAAGACTCCAGTTTCCTATTAGCCTGTGTACTCCCTCACGTTAACTCTCTCTTCCCCTTGTCTTATGAAGCCCTAAAGACCCCTACATTCATGACAGTGTCAGAGCAACAGAACTTCTGTTATGAATGGTGATAACACAACAAAAGGGAGCAGGAGGAGATGGTGACTGGAGGAATTTTAGGGTTTCTCAGCTCTATTCCACCTCACTGTGCTGCTACTTTGCAAATAAATTATACCGGCTGAGTTTCCAAACTGGGAAATGGGGGGTGGTGGTGTCTGGTTTGCTGCTGAGCATACACAACGTTCACTAACAGGAATGCTTTCAACATGGATGCTGAATGTTTCTGAGCTATTTGAGGTAAAAGCACTGTAAAGAAAAAAAAAAAACAACAAACCAAAACAAAAAAAAACCCCAAAATTTTAGTTTTACCATAAAAATGCCAGTGCAGTGAGGATTTTGTCTGCTTTACCTTGCAATAGAGTGTGGTGCTTTTTTTCTCTTTGAAGAAAACGCCCATCTATCTTTCAAACTATCTATTTGTGTCTTGTGTTTGTCTTGGCGTGGTGTTAAAATAGCTACCTTTGTGACAGTTGGGTAGAAGTATCTAGCACAACTGGCATTAAAACTGGAGTAGTGATCGAAGGTGAAGTTACAATCTTCTCCATAGGAAAAGATGCTTGGCATGATAATGCCGCTATGGTTATCCACCATCCTAGCTGTCACTAAAAGCTTTATTGTGGGGTTTTTTTTGTGTGGCTTCTCAAGTTGTAGCTCCTGCAGGGCACAAAACCATTGCTCAGGATTCACTGGCAGCCTGCTGTCCAGCACCAAGTGCGATGTGAGTTTGTACATCCATAAATCTACCACCAGCTGTAGGTAATCCTTTATGTTCCTGTGTCCTGTGCTAGTAAATAAGTCTCGGAGCTGCTGAGTGTTGCACAGTGTTATTTCGTGTGGACAGACCTCCTTTTTCTTACAGCCCAGGCAAGAACGCTGCTGTGTTGTCATATTCTATCTGTTTCACTTCTATCTTATTGTTTTGACTTGTGGTAGTGTATTTTCTTGCTCCAAATACCAGCATTGGGCTTCACAGAACAAAGGCGAGCACTGCAAGTAAAATTGCTTAACTGGTGTATGTTTGAGTGATGGGGGGGGGGGGGGCTTGGTGTTTGATTCAAGAAGTTTGGTTAAAAGACTCCAATCATTGGAGAGTAAACTTAATTATCTGTATCTCCCTCTCTTTTATCCTGTTGTGGTTTAACTTGGCAGGCAGCTAAACACTACACAGCTGTTTGCTCACTCTCCCCCTGCCTGGTGGCATGGGGGGGAGGTGAGGAAAAAAAGTAAAATTCCTAGGTTGAGACAGACACTTTAATAGAACAGAAAAGGAAGAGAAAGTAATAATAATAGTAAAAGAGTATACAAAAGAAGTGATGCACAATACAGTTGCTCACCACCCGCTGACTGATGCCCAGCCAGTTCCCAAGCATCAATCGCTGCCCCCTGCCCAACTCCCCCAGTTTATATTCTGAGCGTGATGTCCTATGGTCTGGAATAGCCCTTGGGCCAGTTGGGCTCAGCTGTCCTGGCTGTGCCCCCTCCCAGCTTCGTGTGCCCCTGGTAGAGCAGGGGAAGCTGAAAAAGGTCCTTGACTAGTCTAGGCACCACTTATTAACAACTAAGCCATCAGGATGTTATCAACATTCTTCTCATACTAAATCCGAAACACAGCACTATGCCAGCTGCTAGGAAGTAAATTAACTCTGTCCCAGCTGAAACCAGGACATACCCAAATTACATATTTACAGTGATAATGTGGATGAGTGTCCAAAATCTAATGTAATGATCTGATATTAAGCAGGATTGAAATTCTGGAATTTTTGGATTTGATTTGCTTTTTCTTTTAATACTCAGTAATTCTCCACTGAATATTTGAGTTGATAGGAAGTCTTCACACTTACAAGGTGTGTATGTTTATTAGAAAAAACAACTACATCTTACTGCTTACATACTTACTGCTCTTTGGAACTCATACTAGGCAGGATATACACAGTTTAGGGTAACTTTGAAAATATATGGTACACTACCATGTTAGATGTTTCCTGAAAGTGTGTTTGGGTATTTAAGATACTGTGTGTATCGTGTGTCATCTTAGTGTGTGGTGGACCACTTCATTGACTCTTTTTGAGTAAGCTATATAGCAGCTGATGGTGCATTTGTTTGACATGTTCAGAGATGTTCCCTATTTCATTATTTTATTACACTCAAAATAAAAAAAAAAGGTAATTGTAACATTTGAGAGACCATGGAAAAGTACAGCCTGTTTGAAAAAAGGTATTAGGGTGCCTCAGTAAAATTTGTGCCTGATGAATCATGAAACACGAGAGCCTGAAAAGGACAGTGTGGTCTGTAGAAAAGAGGAGAACACCAAGGGATAATGTTCTGGCAATGAGGTGGAAAGCAAATGAATCCTGATTTGGAGTGACATTGCAGCAGTGTGCCTCTGCTGCAAATCCATCATCTTCTCCCTTCCTTCTGTCAAGGGGCATTGAGAAGTGTTATGGTTTACTTCATGATGAAGATGTTTGGATTGTGGCTTTTGAAAAGTAGAATAATAGGCAGGTTTTTTTCTTTGTTCACCTCTACTACTACTAAAAAAAAAAAACATAGAAAACCCCACAACAAAACCTGCATAAACATATTTATGAACAAAGAATAGTAATAAAAATTGTCAAAGTAAAGGTGATGTGAAATTGGTGAGTTGGCAGTGACAGCTACATAGCCATAATTGCAACTATTGGGCAACTCCAAATTTGAATGAGATATGATTTTTTTTTTTCCTGGTGTTAAAAGGATGTTTTCTACTTAGCATGTTGATTACTTACAAATGTGTAATTCTAAAAATGAAGTGCATAACTTTGGATCTACTTGCTAATTTTGGATTTCACCTGTGTTAGTATGAAACTGTGATATTTGCCTTTGTCCCCTTGAATATCAGTAAGTGAATACTGTCTCAGTGCAGCAGTCGTTAACTGGGTCAATCAGATTAATTATTATAATTCATTATTAAGGTACTTTTGTAATTAACAGACATTGACAGGAGTGTCTAAAAGAGGATAGATTAGAAAACTTTGACTGCATTTCCTGCCTGAGAAAATTGTATGCTTTTTTAAATAATCATGCCAGTTGTATCTATCTTCTTGAAAGTTTCAGTAATCCTGTCCAAGAGCACATGTGCTTAAAATACGGGATCATGAATCAGACTTGAGTCCCCTGAGTTGGAGAACTATGAGTGTGGGAGCAGTGACTTTCCATTTGCGAACACTGACATTGTAAGGGACCAGCTGTATCAGCTGAATGTTCACAAGTCCATGGGGCCTGATGGGATTCATCCCAGAGTATTGAAGGAGCTAGCGCGTCTTACGGCAGGACTCTTCTCTATCATCTATCAAAGGTCTGGGGAGGTCCCTGCTGACTGGAAGCTAGCCAGTATTGTTCCAATCTACAAGAAGGGTGTGAGGGGAAGACCCAGGGAACTACAGACCTGTTAGTCTAACCTCAGTTTCTGGAAAGATTATGGAAAAGATTATACTGGATATTGTTGAAAGGCATTTAAAGAATAATGCAATCATCAGGCACAGTCAATGTGGGTTCACAAAGGGAAGGTCCTGTTTAATTCATTTGATATCCTTCTGTGATAAGGTCCCCCACCTAGTGGGTGAGGGGAAGGTGGTGGATGTAGTTTTTCTGGATATTAGCAAGGCTTTTGATACTGTCCCTCGCAGCATCCTTCTGGACGAGTTGTCCAACTGTGGAATGAGCGGGTTCACGGTGTGTTGGGAGAAGAACTGCCGAAGGGCAGAGCTCAAAGGGTTGCAGTGAATGGGGCTACATCTGGCTGGCAACTGGTCATCAGCAGTGCTCCTCAGGGTTCAATTCTAGGGCTAGTCCTGTTCAATGTGTTTATCAACAATTTGGATCCAGGAGCTGAATGCACCATTAGTAAGTTTGCTGATGATCCCGAACCGTGAGGTGCTGTTGACTCTCTTAAGGGACAAGAGGCCTTGCAGAGGGATCTAGATACATTGGAATATTGGACTATGATTAATGGGATGGAATTTGTCAAGTCCAAATGCCAGATTCTGCACCCAGGACAGAGTAATTCTGGGCACAAGTATAAATTGGGAGAGGAGTGGCTGGAGAGCAGCTGGGGGTGCTGGGTGCATCAAACACAGCATAACCAGATGGTCAAAAGCGGTGATTATACCTCTGCATTCAGCATTGGTGCAACCTCACCTTGAATGCTGTGTGTGGTTCTGGGCCCCACAATTTCAGAAGGATGTGAAGGTCCTTGAATGCATCCAGAAGAGAGCAACACAGCTGGTGACAGGGTTGGAAGGCATGTCCTGCGAGGAGTGGCTGAGGACTTTGGGCTTGTCTAGTTTGGAGAAAAGGAGGCTGAGGGGCAACCTCATTGCCCTCTACAGCTTCCTGAGGAGGGTACGTGGAGAGGGAGGTGCTGAGCTCTTCTCCCTGATATCCAGTGTCAGGATGCATGGGAATGGTTCAAAGCTGTGCCGGGGGAGGCTTAGACTGGATATAAGGAAGCACTTTGGTTACCAAGGGGGTGGTCAGACACTGGAACAGCCTTCCTAGGGAGGTGGTTGATAGCCCAGGCCTGTCTGTGTTTAAGAGGCATTTGGGCAATGCCCTTAATACCATGCTGCAGTCAGGCAGTTGGACTAGATGATTGTTGTAGGTCCCTTCCAACTGAAAGTCTATTCTATGAATTTTCAAAATGTACCAATTTTACAAGGCTGTTAACGGGAGTGGCTTCTGAGTATTCACTCTTCATTTTCTTGGGTGTCTGGGCGGCAAACCTGTAGACTTCTTAAACATCTGCGAAATAACATCCTTTTGGATATTTCTTTACAGTTACAAGTTTATCTGTGCTTAAGATGCCATACCTCTTGGTTGTTTTTTTTTTTTTCTTCAAAAGTTCTGTCAAAAAATCCTCCCTGTTTGCTGGCCAGACTGTGTATTGGTTGACTGATGTTGCATTACAATAATCATTTCATGAACACCTTTTTGTTGCTGAATTCATAGCATTTGACAAGGACTAATAGGCTTTTGGCTTTCAATCTGCCTTTAGACAGTAAACGTAATAGGAAAAAGAATTATTTATGGTTTGCAGCAGGAAATAATGTGGTCCTGGCTAAGTAACTTCTCAAAGAATATGAGAACTGAGTAGGAAAACCTTATGACTTGGGTGACCTGAAAGCATATCTGCTTTAGCAGAGCAAAACTTAGAATACAGCTTCTGCAAGACATCATGACTCTATTGTCTGAAGATAGTTTGTATGTGAAAATGTATTCAGTAATAAATAACATCTCTGACATCATGTAAAAATCTAAGGAGGAGGGAATTACTTTAATATATAATATTTAGAATAGGAGATGCAAGTTCATATGCACATAAATATATAATATGTATGAAAATATCTTTCAGTGACTGTTCTGAACAGGTGAACTAAACAGATGGATGATTTGCTTTTTTTTTTTTTTTAAAGAATGTTAAAGTTTTATCCCAAGTTGTGTACCTATTACTGGTAGTCATTAATTTGGACTGGGTTGGGTGCAAAGTAAAACATTCATCCAAAGAGAGCCAGAAAATAATACCTTCTCTTTGTTCTAATGCTTAGAATACATGCTGTGGAGTAAAGAACAGTGAGAGGCTTTTTTTGTTCTGTGTCCTCATTTAATAAATAAGAACAATCTCAAAGTGAACTAATCATAGTACTGTTGATTAACAGGTAAAGACCTGTTAATGAAAAGTCATTCTCCATTATAAGCTATTTGAAGCCTTTAATTTAAATGGAGTTTTCTTTTGTGCTCTACAACCTCCATGGCAACAGCAACAAAAGTTACTCTAGAGGTAGAGGGAATGATAAATATATTTTATGGTTCCAAATTATTTATTGTAATTTAGTCCTTTACTTAAATAGCTTTGGCTGCTGCTCTGCATAAGTTGAGAAATATTTGGTTGCTTTTGCTGCTGTGTCAATGTACTCCTCGATTGGCCCTAAGGTAGGATCAGCATGATTTAAGAAGTGGATGCTAAGGGAGAGTAAGGGAATACAACATTTAACAATTGGACTCTAAACTCTTCAAGGAAAGATGTCTATCAAAAAGAAAGTGTTTTGGGTTTTAATGTAATGCAGCAAACATTTGGGTTAATATTGAATTTGCAATATTATGATAAGATTGAAAATGTGTGCCTAATTTATTCTATTTAATCTTAGCTCTTTTAAGATTGTATTTAGCCTTCAACTGCATTATCTCACTGACTCTTTCAGAGATTAGACTATACCATCATAGTTTTTTCCTGCAAGTAACAGCACAGGTATGATAGGTGAACAGTTGCACACAATGCAATTTTCAATGGCAAGAATGTCTTTTGTTAGCTTCCTTTATCTGTTAGCTTTATATGTCTGTTATTGAGCTGCAATTGATTTTTTTTTTTTTTTCCCTCTATAGTGAACTCTATAATAGATGAGAAAGAGGTGTATTATCCAGCCAGAAACTATATAATGTACTGGTGGGGGGAAGAAATTGAGGGTAGAGTTGAAAACTAGTGACATCTTCCTCTGGATATTTTTTTGTCCTGTAGTCCTCTTTTGACTCTGCCTCATGCTGCTGTATCTCTACTCCTGTGATATGCAAATAAATGGGTATTAGGGGTAGATTGATGGTAGGATGGATGGACATTTGGATGGTATAATTGCTGATAGTTTCATAGCTTTTTGGACACTTATAGAAGACAACCTACAATACCCAATCGCAGTAGAAGCAGTTTAAGTGGATTGTAGATTTCCAAAATTAAATAAATTAGATTTCTTTGGAGGTCAAGTGGGTTTTGGTGTGGTGGTGTTTGTTTTGGTTTTAGATTTTAATTAATTTTCTAGCTTTAAGTAATAAACTTGGTTGTTTCTTGTGTTTATTGTGACATAATAAAAGCTCAAACCTTACCAAATTATAATAGTTGCCTGTTATAATAGTCTTCTGATTTCATGTCTTTTTCTAGGATGCTATTTAATTTCCCTTCAATGTTTAACTTTAATTTCGAGATTGAAAGATTTACTAGACTTCTACAATAATTAAGAATTCCTACTTCTCTTTACTGACAGCCTGCCTTCGTTTTAATGGAATGTAGCTGATGGCTTATGCTGGGTAATTTAATGGAACAAACTGTTCTTTCACTGACTGTAGCTATTAGAAAAGTTTCCTCTTGAATTTGTACCAATTGCTTACATGTGTTTGGTGAATGACCGTGTTCCAAATATTTGATTCTTAGATGAGGAAATATTTTTTTTTTTGTAACCATTCCACTTATTTTTTTTTCCTTAGTTCAAAAATTTCTGTGAATAATGGCTGGATAAAAATGGGCCAGTATGTTCAGCAAAACATAAGATAATGTAGTGCTAATACACAATTAAGAAATATCAGTCCTATTCCATGTCTCAAAATTTTTATTTGCTTCAATTTTGTTACAGTTAATTTAACTTCAGATGCCAAAGTTCGACTCAATGTTTATGTTAAGTGTTTGAAATGGAGTCTAATACTCAAATTTCCTTTTGTTTTAGTAGGTCGGTCACTGTGTTAAATAGGGTCACTGCCTTTGCCTTGAAAGCCCAAGGGGCAGTGTTTCTGCTTCTCCAGTTAGAGCTCACCCATGCAAACACTTCAGTCGGAAATAATTTTAACTGAAGAAACAAAAACCTGTGAAAGAGGCTTGGGCAGAAGAGAACCCCCATTTCAGCACTTTCCCTGGAAGGTGGAGTGGCAAAGGGTTGATGGGCTTGTTTAACATTGCAATTCAAATTACAAATCCATGTCTGCTAAAAAGGTAATCAGCCCATTAATGCCCATTTCACATCCCTAGATCTAATGCATTGCCAATTAGAAGTCACTCTTTGGGCTTTATTTCAAATTATCTAAAAAGAGATTTATACTAGATCCCAAAAGTGTGGTGGTGTGTTTTTTTTATTTAATGAATTAGGTCATTGTGTAAAATTATTTTGTTATTTTATGAAATATTACCTTCCACAAATGATGCCAAAAAAAGACTTACAGGTTTCAATATATTTTGTTGGCATGGTAATTGAAAATAAGTTATGACCGGAACAGAGGTTAACAGCATATTTTAGAATGGAGGGCATCTGCAGCTTCTGAAAGGTTATTCCACCTCAGAAATCTTTAAAAAGAATCAGTCTACCCCAAGGAATCCTTTTGCTACCCCCAAACATCTCTTGGCCAACACATTAACTAAAACACTAAGTTCTGGAGGTGCCACACTTTCTCAGGGCTGCAGTGGCTCGTGAGGCCAATGCGATGGCTCCTTCCTGCTTTGCTTAAACAACAGATCCACAAATGCAGATCAGCTTGCTCAAATAACACCTTGTGATTTCTCCCCATAACTGGGGAGAATGACTATATTATTTCATAGACCAAAGGAAATGATAGGTCAGAATTCTAGGGCTAAGGGGTTTTCATCATACATTTCATTCATGTACAGTAGCACATGAGTAAATATTTCCCTTTTTTAATCTGAAAGTCTCTACATTAGGTATAAACGGGAAACGGGCGTTTGTTAATTAAGCTGCAGTAAGTGCAAATTTCAGTGCCATTACAAGCTGCCTTTTTAGAAACCATAACAATGACATTAAGCATTTGCTAAACAAAATCTGCTCCTGTGTGTCATGCAGTTTTTGCATCCTGTTTACTATTAAGAAGTTGTTGGCACAGGCAGAAGACATTTTGTTATAAACAATAAATAAACAGAGTATTCTTGGTCTGAAATCAGCTGTCTTCAGAAGTGTAGGTTTAGATGAGAAAAGGAGGCATAAATAGGTTTTTTCCTACCTGTTCATGCCTATTTTTTTATGAGCCAGTGCTTGTACATCAGCTGCTGTGATTTTTATGGAGCTGCAGCTTTCCTTATTATGTGAATGTGCATCTTCAAGCAGAGAAACACTTTCTAACCACGCAAAAACCTGTTCCATCCTCACAAGGAAGGCTGACAAGGAGCCATTTATAAAGGTCTCTTGCAGGACATGAGGGACCATGGTTTTGGGTCCCTGTCTGCCTCAGTGGTGAAAATGGTCATTCCTGCTCCCAAAGAGTGACCTGGGGTGATCCCTGTGCTCCCCGGGGCAGCTGGTTGCCTTGCAGTAATGTGGGGAGGAATCACACAGCCAGGAGAAGAGTAAGAAGAGTTTTGATTATGTTGCGCGGAGTTTGGCATGTTCACTTGGATTTCAGCACCTATACTACAGAGAAAGATGAAAAAAAAAAAAAAAATCCAGTGGTACTACCAAATCCCCTAAGGTTGAAAATTGTACATAAGTAATTCGCTATGAACTGCCTCTTGTTTTTAAAGTGCTGCAAAACTTACTCCCATCCTCAGTTCATATCCCCTAGACTGTTCTTTATGTTGTTTCACCTATGCAGGAATCACTCTGCAATCTGTGAACCCCAAGCTAATTCACACCCTCCTCCCACCCCCCACCCCCCCGAAAAAATAGCACATTAGAGCTCTATAATCAGTGACATAGTCTAAAAACACTCCACTGAAGGAGGGGAAAAAAATGCAAACAATATGAGAAGACTCATCTATCTGTTGTACAGAAAGATTATTATGATGATATGTGAGGTTTTCTTGGTAGAAAATACAAATTAATGCAGGTCATTGATTTGAAAAAGCATTATCCTTTGCTAGACAAGGAGATTTTGTAGGCAGTCTCAGATGCTCACAGAGGAGCAGAGCCATATGTCACTGCAGCAGGGTTGTCCTTTGGCTTGAATAAAATGAGAATCTGAAAGATTTTATTGCTTTGGGTGTTAATACTGGTTGTAATCAAGATGAAACAGAATTATCTATGATATCAGTGCAGGAGTGCTGTAGTTCAAGTGGCAACAATGTTTTGGGGGAGCAGACTGATTTATTTCTACTTGTTTACTGCCTGTGCCTGTGAGCTGTGCTGGCTGCACAGCGCGGCTGGATCCGTGCTCGGCTGGGGTCTGTGTGCCGGGTGGCAAACACCCCCCATAAGCAGCTTCGCAGAAAAGTCCTACACAATTGCACTTGGAGAAACTGTGAATAGTATTGATTAAGACCCGTTTGTACAGAAGGTGGAAGAGAATCTGCGTGGGGCTTTAACGACTCATAATTTTTTTTCTTTTTTTTTTTTTGCGGTTCACAATATCTGAATCAACTTCAGACTCAACTGAAGAATTCTCAGCCTTTCCAGGAAAAGCTGAGAAGAAGATGATGAGGGATTCTGACTTCAACTGCTCCTTACGGCAGCTTTGGTGTGGGGGACAGGGTCAGCAAAAGTAGTGGTTTGTCTTCTTTCAGCCGGGCCATAGTGAGCTCTGTTCTCCAGAGCTCCTCAGCTCGTCTATCTGTTGTATAGCAGTGTTTTTCCACGTCTGGCCATGCTGTCCTCACTGTACCAGAGCAGAGGCTGACTGTGAACTGATGCCTTTTCTCCTTGTTATTGCTGGGATGCCCTTGTGTGAGCAGTATTTGCTGCTTGAGGGAAGGGAGCTGATTTTTTTTTTTTTTTTTTTTTCTCTCAAATTGAGTGTGGGGATACTGAAAGTATGTGGAATGGGGTGAGAGAAATGCTTCAGAACTGTGGAGGGAGCCTGGAGGCATGTAAGAGAGGGAGGAAGAAGTGAGGGAATTCCAAAGGTGGTAGAAGGCTGGGGACACCTTGGCTCGTCCCAGCCCTCCTTCCCATAAGCACCCTCACCCTCCCTTGCCAGGGTGTCCCCAAAAGCAAAATTCAGTTTTGCATCCATGGCTTGAGGGGTCTCCCAGGCAATGAAAGACGCCTCAGAGTTGTGTGAGGAGAAGACATGACTGGGTACTTTTCTGAAAAAGACATCTATGGAAGAAGCACGATCGTGGAGAGGTGTGGAGCCAGTACAAGTAACTTTTTTTCCTTTTGCTTCATCGAGACTGGGACAAAGAAGCTGTTTATGTTGGGCCAGGCTCTCAGATTAACTTGCAAATTGTTTTCTGCAGCAGCCAGTTGGGTCAAAAGCATAGAAACTGTTTAGCCTACCAGAGCCTTCCAGAGAAACCTTGGACACCGTTTCCATTGATACTCTCTTATACCCCTCCACTAAGGAAGACATTTTTTACAATGAGGGTGGTGAAACACTGGAACGGGTTGCCCAGAGAGGTGGTGGGGGCCCCATCCCTGGAAACATTCAAGGCCAGGCTGGATGGGGCTGTGAGCAGCCTGATCTGGTTGAAGCTGTCTCTGCTCATTGCAGGGGGGGTTGGGCTAGATGACCTTTAAAGGCCCCTTCCAACCCAAAGCATGATTCCATCCCCAAATCTGTTGCTAACCTAAATTAATATTAATCTCAAATATTTGTTCTTCAGTTTCAAGGAGTCCTCCACACATCTTACTGTGCTGGGTCTTGATTTCTGAGTCAAGTGTCAGGGTAAATTAGTAGCTTAGTGGTTTCTAAAAGCTTATATGAACCTGAGAGATATGTATTGTTTTGGTAAAGCACCAGCAGTTTTGAAGAGAAAACAGTAAAAACTAGTACTTAATGAGGTTTATTGTATATATTAATAAATACCATGTAAATACTTTTTGCTGTAGGTATGCTTTGATTTTTGTATTATTTTGTATTTGAATCAATCCATAATTTAGTCTAATTTAAAAATACAGCAGAAATTTTATTTTAATCTTTTTTAAAAGAATATTTACTTTAAAAATGGGAAACTTGCCTTTTTCTATGGGGGAAAAGTACAATGCTTTTGGGAAAAACAATTTATAGAGTTGGTCCCTAATTTTATTCCATGAGTCACTGTTTGCTCATTTGCATCAAGATCGCTTGTGTTAGGGAAGGACTAAAAGTCTTGGTTTACTTGAGGAGTGAGTTAGCTTCAGTACTAGAGGTCTGGAAGATCGTATCCAAGATGGAAATACATAATGAGAAGAAAATTTCTTTTCCTGAATCTTCCAAATCCTTTTGAGGCCTTATTCTCAGAGAATACGAAGTATGAAATTATGGTAAATTAAAGCCTTTGGCTAAAGAACGTGTCAGAAAAGGCAATGAGACACAGCACTTGCATGGAGATCCCTCATTCTGTAGGTGTTGCGAGAGTTCAGTTGATTTGGGTTTTGTTTCTTTGCTTTCCCTAATCATTCAAAAAAGCAAAAATTCTGTGGTGGGACTGTACTTTAAGAACTCTTGCCTGATGTTTCTGAGCAGGCAAGAGTCTGTTTGTCACCAGTGCTGAATAAAGCCAGTAGGCAGGCGTAGCGGGTTAAGATGCCTGGCTAGCTCTGTTAATCGCTATGCTTGTTTAAACAGGTTTAGTCCGACATTGTTATGTTGCTTTAAGTAGCAATGTTTCAACAGTAACTGGATCAATTAGCTAATCTCTAAATCCCGTTACTATTTGTTTTGCCTGATGCATTTGCTAGGTTGCTAAGGTATGACGAAAGGCGCTAGCAGTGTAGAGCTGTAAGCCGGACAGGCTCGACTGACAGCCCCATGATGTCAGTCAGGGTTGTGATTGAAACTACTGCAAAGAGAAGCATAACAGGAGCAAAGCGGTCTGCGATTCTGCAAAAAAATACAATTTAGTAATGTGATCTGTCAGGGGTTGGTGCCAATGTGGAGTTGTGGATGGGTGCCATAATGGCAGCTCCATCGATGTTACAGGAAATTCTGAATGAATGGATAAAGCCAGATGCCAAGTTCTACTCCAGAATTACCTAATAGCCGCCTTTGTGGGTCTGTCATTATTTCAGTGGCAGACAACGTGAAACTGGTGAGCAGGAAGGTTACAGAGGTAAATTCACTGCTCTGACAAGTTTAAGTCTCTTAAAAACACTTCCTTACTCTGAGGTGAGCTTGAGTAACAATAATGGAGTTTAAAAAGTGGCTTTTAGTACTGGATTTCAAATACTTGATATATGTTCTCTTTTTGTTCCTGTGAGATACTGAATTATCAGATTTAGTGGCGTTATATATGACAAAGGAAATCCAAAGACTTGCATCAGTTTAGTCTGAGAGAGCTAGAAATGCAAGTTAATTTAATATACTCTGCCATGCACCTTTTCCTGTTAAAATCAGTTGTCAGGGAATGGAAAATTGTGAAATTGTTGTGCAGTAACAAGAGTAATACCATAATGGGCTGTGGAAAACTGGTGGATTCTGGACTTGCTTTGGTTATAGGCAATAGAGGTAGCAAAGAATTTCATAGCTGCCGAAGATTCAGAGAATTTGGTAGAGCTGGCAGATACCAAAGAGCAGAAAGAACAGAAATATCAAGACTTAGAAAAGGAATTGAAGATGGCAGTGTTGCAGTATTTCTATGAACACTTGCAGCTTTCCTATGAACACTTGCAGCTTTGCAAATCTTAGCTTTTTAGAATGATTCAGCATCAACCACAAGTGGCAGCACAGATAGCTCATCATTTGCTTAAAAGTATTTGGGTTCTCTTAGTAAGGCCACTGTTATGTCAGGGAGAAGTTTATAAGTTTTCCAATGGCTTAGAAGTAACTTGTTGAAATGCAGTTTATTTTTTCTCTGTGGCATGTTACCTGTCTTACAACAACATGTGCACCTGTAAGCAATGTAAACATGGTCAAAGGTCACACGCAAAAAGTCTTAAAGAAAACTGGTATTGAGGTGTTCTCCTACTATATAAAAGGAAAATTAAAATCATGTTTGATATCTCCATACCTGTGATACAGTTTCTACAGGTTATGAAAACTCACACGCTTAAAATAAGCTGTTACCTGAACAGTAATAAGGTATTATCATCTTGGGCATGGACTCAGCAGACAACTGCTCTCTCGAGTCCACCTTGTTTGTGCTGTTGTGGCCAGGATACCCTTTCCAAATCCCAAGCCTTGTTTGAGACTCTTGGCTGCTTTCTCCAGCTTCCAGACACTCCTTCCCCATCCTCCCTGGCATCTTCACGAGTGAAAGCAGTCAGCCTGACTGTTCTCATGAGTCTCTACCTTTTCCTTTCCCTTCTCTGGTCAAAGATATTGCTAATGTGAAAATAGCACTTGATCTTTTCTCTTCCCTGACTGTTGTGACTGGATCACCTGCCTCAGAGTGTCTGTGGCTTATGCTGGCAAGGGTGATGTGGGTTGCCCTTTCTGCCTGGTACCCCACAAGGGTCGTGTCCTGTGTGGGCTGTGCAGTCCAGTGGGCACTAGGATGAAGAGGGTTGCCTGTTGGGCTAGACGCACCTTATGAAAACCTGTCTGGCCTTTGGTGTGTGCCTCTTGCTTTCATCCCAGGAATACCCTGGGTCCAGCTGAAGTAATCTTGTGGTACATTTGGGAAGACCTTGGTATATGCCAGAAATGGTGTTCCCTCTTGCCGCATTAAACAGGTGGCAGGAGGGAGCAAGATATTGCCTCAGGCTTTCAGCCTTTGGTTTCCATGGAGAGGAGGTGGAATAGGACTGATTATTAAGCTGGGTTGTGTCTTCTGCTTGGCCAGAGGCATGTCAATGTTAGCCAGACATTGTTTGCATGTGGCCTTTGTGCAAATAGGAAGTGGTCCTATATGCTAACCTCAAAGATATGAGCACAGAGCTAAGGTGATACTGGGATTTAAACCCAGCTTAAGGAGTGTGCCCTGTCCCACTAAGGATCTTTTCCCAGATGATCAGAAAATCCATAAGCAGAAGAACAATCCCCATTTTCATTCTAGAGAAGGTCCTTCTCTCCTCCTGACCCAGTGGAGGCCCAGACTCGCAGCCTATCTCTGTGTACGATAGCCTGATTGCTGGGTGGGCTAGAATTCATGTTGATGGACTTATGGCTGGAGGTGTGAATTTGACTAGTGAAGTTCTTCCTAGATGTGCCTGAGGCTGTGGGTGGGAGGCATCTCACAGCCATGGGTGATCTTTGCCGGGCTGGCAATGTGGCTTTGTGAAATCCTCCCATGGCTGGAGAGGAGCCCACAGCATGAGGCTGTTGCAGCTGTGTGGACATTTCCCCAGACCCTTTCAGTTAAGAGAGCAGAAATGGTATTTTTAATATTTTTTTTTTTTAACCCAAAACTGAAAACCTCCAAAAAAGACTTTTGCTGAATGTGCTTTGAGAGCGTAATTTGGCCCATAACTCTAGCTACTGATAGTCAATCATTACATCCCTTTTGGGGGACAGTGCTGATCCTTCTTCCCTTCTCCCATATGTACGCAGGTTTATTTTGCTGTAATAATCACAGATGCAGAAATAAGGAAGGTTCCATTTCCAGACAGACCAGGGGTGTGCAGTGTTCATGTTCAAGAGTATGGCTTCAGCAAACTAATTTTTAAAGGAGAAATTGTAACAGTACTTGCTAGTTGGAAAATGTACAGCTAAAATGACTTACTTAACCATTATGCTATATATAAGTTTATTGTAATCTTGTATGTGATGAGAATATTGTCTGGGGAGTAGTTGCAACAGCAGGGCTACCCTGTTTGCTTTGCAGTTCTCTGACCTGCTTATTAGATGACATTCTTATTAAACAGATGAATTTATACGAGAGGTGTTTAGGGGGACTGTTGTTGTTAAGGGTCTGTCAGCGCTTTTGTTTTAAATGTTGTATGGATATATGCTAACCGTATTTGAAGCAGCTACTCATCCTTGGTCAGTAATAGGCAGAATACAGCCTTATGTGATCTAAGTGTTATGTTTTATTTGCAACTGTATGAGAAATAGTTGCAAATAAAAGTAGGGGAAATCTGTACTCTTCAATTATGCATCATTTTACAGTCTATAATATTTTTCTGGGTACTAGTAGAGGGGAAATGAAATGTTTCAGCAAAATGCAATGTTTTGCATTATGCTATAGTTTAGTGGGGTTTTATTTCATATTTTGTATTATAAGAGGGCTACTTTTGTTGAAAGGGAATTGGTGTAGCAGTACAGTTGAATTGGAAAAAAAACCCCACAATTAATTTTGAGAGAAAATTCTTAACTTTCTATAAAACTTAAAATAGCAAACAGTCTGTTCTCCCCCAGAATGAATTGCTCTCTCCTCCTGTTCCCTTTCATTAGTCCCTCCTTGAGTTCTGACCTTTAATTTTCCGGCATTAATGCAGCTCTGTCTCTTGACTCCTCACCAACATTTCCCTCTCGTAGCCTGCCGAGGCAGGCAGCCCTCAGAAGCAAGTGCAAGAGTCAGTCGTACAGAAGCCACGGCTGAGGATCCAAACGTGCCCTGTGAGTGTCATTGAAAGGTGATGACAGGTAGGGCTGAACAGACAACTGAATTCATGGTCTGGGCCATTGTGGTAAATCCTGAAACTTCACAAGGAAAGGGAATTTTGAAACTCAGATTTTAAAAACACAACAAACCAGCCCCCCAGCATCTTGGTTCAGTTATCCAAGAGAAGACTGACAACTTCTCCTTTATCTATTTATTTATTTTAATAGAAAAGCAACCTGTTAGAAGGCTGTGGAGCTGAGTTCATAGAATCATAGAATCATAGAAGGTTTCGGGTTG
>BOSO01003913.1:131479-171528 GCA_018403395.1 Gorsachius goisagi
GATCAGGTTGCTCAGAGCCCCATCCAACCTGGCCTTGTTCTTAAAACAAGTTCTTAAAACTAGGATTGCTACAGCATAACGACAGTTTAACTAGCCTTAAGTGTTATGCTTCTGTGGTAGCTGGAGCAAATGGTAGGTGGTAAATCCTTATATGATGTGGTTGGCAGTTACACATGCAGTATGGCTAGGGAAGGCTCTTGGTAATGCTTGTACACCTTAGGAAGTCTGTAGACAGTTTCATTTTAGTACTGATGTGTTTATTGGTAAGTCAGCATGAATAGGTGTAAATTACTTTGATGGAACATTGTGCTGACCCTGCTTATATCATAGATGAGCAGATGGCATGGAAAACATTTTGTACTTATGCCAGAGAAAGGCTACGAGACTGAAAAGTAAACCTTAGACTGAAAGTCTTAGGCATGATGAGCTCACTGTTAACATCTCTGGATGAGCTGGCTGGAGATCAGCCCAGGCATCGTGACTGTGCAGCACCTTTCCTCAGGAGCAGCAAATCCTGCAGAAGGCACCGGCTTATGGGCACAGAACTGCTTTGCCAAAAGAGTTGGAAAAACTGACAGTGAGCTGTGACTGGTATGTGGCAGTGTGAGGAGGCTGTTAATTACCTCCCCATCAGTCAGTCACAAGTGCGAAAGGAGAAGTGGATGCCAGAGGGTTACAGGTCATTGTGGGCTTGCTATTTTTTTTTTTACCACTATTTTCCTTTTATCTGCATACAGTTAGATTTGGGAAACCAAGGGAATGTGCTGCTGAGCGGGGAAGGTTTTTTCATCTTGATGTCCTGGTGCAGTAAT
This sequence comes from Gorsachius goisagi, assembly GCA_018403395.1. NCBI lineage: Eukaryota > Metazoa > Chordata > Aves > Pelecaniformes > Ardeidae > Gorsachius > Gorsachius goisagi. Next base: position 132,292 of record BOSO01003913.1, read on the forward strand.
TGGGTTTTCAGGTTTTGGGTTAAGGATTCAAGTCAGTGCTTTCTGTTAGCAGCGTGCAATACTAGAGAACAAAATGTGGATTTTTGACTCACAGTCAGTTGCTAGGAAAGCCCAAATGTGTGGGTAATTTAATTCATACTAGCACAAGTGTGTTACAGGACAGGCTTCTGAAGTGCCTGTATATGTTTATCAAAAAATTGTTCAGGTGTATGTCAGCACAAAGTTATACCAGGTATATGTCATATAAATCAGCAGAAATATAGTGTGTCGTAATCATTAAAGACTTGACTCAATCACATACAGAACTGCAGGAGAATATTTACTGCTAAGGCTATGGGAATTGTAACCCCTGCTTACACATGCTTGTTTATGGCTGTATCTAAGAGCTCTTTATCTTAGATGCTACAGTGGATGTGCACAAGGAAATAATAATTTTGAATTCACGGAAGTTTTAATTGATCAAGAAATCCGTTCACACCCTCTGCAGTCACAGATCGAGATGCCTAGTGATGAACCTTCAACTGTACCACAAATGGGGAAGGAGTTCTATAGGGATAAAATACTCTGTGTCATAACATATAGGTACAAAGGACTGGGTTAAGGAGTGTAACCTATACAATTTTTATTCTTTTTTGGGTGCTTGAGCTTGCACACTGAATTTTAGGTGCAATGTTGTGGTTTTGAGTGATGCTTTGAAAAGCAATAGCAGTCTTATTACCATCTATATAGTAAATGATTTAATGTGCAATTCTTGCTCTTTCAGCAGAATAATGCTTTTGAACTAAATGTAACTGCCTCACAGGTGGTGTTTCCATCCCAGTTCCTGACTTGCTTCATAAATGTCTGTACTTCTGTGGATTATAATTCAGTTAATCATCTAAGTATGTGGTTTCTGTTTACTGGAGGGGATGGGAAGGGGAATATTAATAAATGAAAACAGATCTGTGCGGATCACAAAATTCCTTAGATTGCCACTAAAAACACCTGTTGGAAAGGCAATTCACAGCTGCAGTCTGTCTAAAATTGGAGATGTTTTTGATTTGTAGCTGTTAATGATTCACTGTAAAAAAAAAAAGTGATACAGTATCTGCGGAAATGTATGTCTTTCGTGTGTAGAATGTTGTAGATTTGTACTGTCTGATGCTATTGATTATGTAGTTTGAAAGATTTCTATTCAAATATCTTTCAGGCGATCTCAGTGAAATGAAATGGATCTGTATGCAGAAAAATACAACATAATCTGTTGGATGTGGCACAGACTAACAGATGAACAGATTTATATACATGAAATACCTTATCATTATTTGGATTTCTTGGTATTCAGTTAGTGATGCAATTTCCTTTCTGAAACTTGAATCTCCTTGATGGTATAATGGCTGTTCTGATTTGGAACAAATCTGCGGTAGTAATTGTAAAAATTGGTCCTCTTCTGCAGTGATATGGCAATGTTTTTCTTCTCATTGTCCTTTTACCATCTAGACCTTAATGAGAAGTAAGGCACTAATGATTGTGGAATGCTTCTCCAAATGTTCAGAGGCTCATAGTATGAAGAAAAACAACTTCAAAAGCATATCCTGTTGTAAACCTTTGATGAAAAATAGTGTCCAGTGTTAGAAGTTGATGTAGTATGGGATTATTGTATAGCATATGAAGAAGAAAACCGCAGAGCAGGAGTGAGGAAGTGGGTTGCACTTTTAGCATGAGTAATGTGCCTTTATGAAGTCTGTTAAATACCTTTACTGAAATAAATATATTAGATCAATCCATCTGAATTCATTCGTCTTAGTTTAAAACGAAGAATTAATTGTGCTAAGGATACAGCTACTTTTATGACAAATTCAGATGTTGAGATTTTTTTTGTCTTAACAGGAAAGTTCATAATTATTTTCATAGAAGCATGCAAATGATTAATTCCCTCTCCATTTTATTTTGAGTGTCACAAAAATTGACCTGAGGAAATAATACACGGTGTATGTATGAAGGGGAAAGTCTTTTGTGAAAGAAATTTCAGCAAAGACTCAGTTTAAGCACTTTTCTGGAATTCTGGGAATACTGCACTACATCCACTAATGTCAGACTTGCCTTTAAAGTTTACTATTTACCTTTGCAAGTAAACACACCAAGTTATGTCAGCAGCCCATGAAACTTTTTATTTTAATTTCATAGAATCATGGAATGTTTTGGGTTGGAAGGGACTCCTAGAGGTCCCCTAGTCCAATCCACCTGCAGTGAGCAGGGACACTACCTCTCTGAGCAACCTGTTCCAGTGTTTCGCTACTCTCATTGTAAAGAATTTCTTCCTTATATCTAGTCTAAACCTACCCTGCTTCAGTTTATAACCATTACCCCTTGTCCTGACACAGCTGACCCTACTAAAAAGACTGTCCCCATCTTTCCTATAGGCCCCCTTTAAGTACTGAAAGGCTGCAATCAGGTCTCCCCGCAGCCTTCTCTTCTCCAGGCTGAACAACCCCAATTTGTTTTGTAATGGAATGAAGCCGGCCATACATGTCTTGAAACTGGAACCTGGGCCCTGCACAGTGTCGTGGTATTGGACTTTGACCTAAGTAGGTCTTCTCCAAGGTGAATTTTAGGGTGCAGTTTGCTATGGTTAAGCCAACCAGATCACCATCAGGGTGATTCCCATCTGTTCTTACTCCCCAACAACAAGCACCTGCTGCTTTCCTTGTGCCAGACTGGGGTGATTCTCTGGTTTCAGATCTGCTTGGGTTTGAGAAAACCTTCCTGGTGGATAAGTAACATGCTTGCATAATTACATGAGGGAGGGAGACTGGCAACCGTTGCAGACTGTCGGGGGAAAGCAAACTACCATGTTTGCCATCAACAATCTTGACTTACCTATGATGCAAAGCAGCTTCCTTATTAGCTCAATTCCAGAACCAGACTTATTTTCTCTGCACCTGTGTCTGGCCCTCACTGCACATCCTCTGTGTCGTAGCCTCTGCTCCTAGGATTCTGTAACCTCATTCAAAATAATGGAGTTTAATGAACTTGTCATCTGCATTGTGGTCCACGTGTTTCTAGGGTGAAGCATGGTGTTTGAAGTGGTCTATTTTTCCCCTTTAGAAACTAAATAGTAGAAATGACTAGAGGGTGAAAATCAAATTAATTTAATTCTGGCTTTTTCAGAGGGTGTAATTAAGAGAGATGAGCAATAAATCAAGTCTTTACCATGTTTTATTAAATGGGTTCGAGTCAGTAACCTGAAAGTTTTAATTGGGAACGTGTGGAAGAGTACACCCTTACCTGTAGTAATGACATATTTTAACTGGATTGCAGATTCTTCACAGAGTAAGCTTGTCCTGTTAATGATAGCATTAGGGAATAAATAGTTGCCCTATTAAAAAACAAATCTAGGTATTTCCAATAAAAGATGCATTTTTCTAAAACTGATTTTATAATTTGAAACAGAACGTATAAAAACAACTTCTGTTATGCAAGAGTTGGGCTTTTTGTTTACAAACAAGGTATTGGATTAAACTTTATTCTGAGAGAATGTGGATATTTAACATTTGCTAGAAATAAAAAAAACAAACCAAACACAAGGTTTGGATTTGGGTACCTAAAATGGAAGATACCTGAAACTCTTTTGAAATTCTTTACCTCATAAGTCTTCCCAGTCCTAGAAGACAACACAACAGTGTGTGCTATCCATGTAACAAGTGTTGGACTCGGGGCACTCCTTTGAAGGCTTTATGGGGCTTCCAATCTAAAAGCTCATCCTGACTTTAAAGAGATTATCCAAAGGTGTAATTAAATTATGTAACTGTTTTGGTGTGGTTGACTCACTGTAAGGTGTGCTGTGTAGGAGGCATGCAGTTACTTAGCTGAATACTTTTATCTTGCAATGAATAGGCTTGAAAATGTGCAAGTTGAAGTTCAGAACTGGAACTCACAGGAAATGCATCTCGTCTGGAATTTGGACAAAGAAATGAAACTTTGTCCAAACTTCAAGTGAAATTTCAGTAATGTTGGAATAGGCAAATATCTATATTTTAAACTGGATTTTAAGTTTTCATTTGGATTCATTAGAAAGTTTTTGGGGCAGCTGGTCAGAATGGGTTCAGGGTACTTTGTAGAGTTGGGTTCAGTTGAGTGCCTCATACTGGGAATGAAAAGATAAACCAGTCTCTGTTTGGGCCTTTACTGATTTTTCTGCTACCACAAGTGTATTCTAGCTGGGATTTTCACATGCCATATGTAGGGGTGGTTGTACCTGTTCCTTACGGGTTGGATGGGGGTCATCAGATCACTTTAACATTAACACCCCTAGTGTATGGCAAAGGTCTTTAAGCTCCAATATGATGATAGGATGAAAAACTCAAAGTGCAGGTGCTCTGGTGTGGAAAGTGCCCTGCTGTGTAATGTCTCAAACCCTTGATGCCTTCAGTAGACTCTAGATCTCTTCATAATAGTTTGACACTACTGCTGAAAGATAAATATTAAATCTTGACAAGTATTTACAGGCCTGTAGTCATTAGGTTTCTTTGGAATTACTTGTGCTTTTCTGAAATTAATCTTGTCATGATTTAATAAATAAATCTTGCCAATTATGCAGCAGGCAACAATGCCAGGACACAACCCTTCTGGAGTAAAGGGTCAGATCTTTCTTCTCCTTGATTTTGTTTGGGGGGGGGGGGGGGGGGGGGGGGGGGGGTGGGTTTTTGGGGGGGGGGGGGGGGGGGGGGGGGGGGGGGGGGGGGGGATGGGATGCGTGCCTCCTGGCAACAGAAAGAAGTGCAGGTGTACAGTATCATAATTACATTTAGCAAGCTTTGAATGTTGAATGACCAGGTGTGAGAAATGAAAAACAAACCACCAAACCCCAACCCCCAAAAACCCCAATGAATATATATATAATGTATTTGTATGTATATATAAAAACAAGACATTTTCATTAATGTTTAGAAGCTGAGTTTAAAAAAGTCCTCCTTAACTTCTTGATTTGTCCTTCCTTTTTCAATGACTTAAACTTCCATATTGTAGCTTTTTCTTTTCTTCCCAAATATATAGCAAGAAGCTCAGGTTCATGCATAACTCAAGAGGGCAGACATGACACTGAGCCAGAGCTTAGTTCTGCTTTATTGATAATAGAGCTGACAGTTAAGAACAAATCTACAGAACGTAATTGCAAATCCTTTAGCCAAGCAGCATTCTGAACATCTGCAATGGAATTGGCACCTAAATTAAAGTTAAGCATTAGTTTAAGTTCTCAGAAAGCAAATTAGGAAGCTAACTAGATCTGTAATTGCGACAGAGATTGTAATGAACAAAAAGCCAGACTTGGAATTCATTTGGTTTTTTTAATTCGATAGTAAGCAGTTGTAAACATGCTAATTTGTAGGTATGGTATGTGTTTATGTGAATGAATAAGCAACATATTTTGCACATCTTGCACACTTGCATGTTTTCACTATTTATATAGCTACAGTAGCAAGGAGCTCCAGTCATGTAGTGGAAGCAATACAAGCAGAAGAGAAATGAGCTTCCTTGCCTGCTTCAATGGACATAGAAAACAAAAGGAGACAGACAGGGACTGTGGAGATGTGGAAAGTATGCATGAAACTAAACAATAATGATGTAATATCCAGGATACTGAATACGTTGTGAATAGACAATTGTTAAAACCAGAATGTGGATCTATACAGCTTTTGTTGATTTTTCTTAATTTCTGTTGCTTTTATATATTTAAATTAAATATGTTAGTCAAATTAACTTTAAATACTAATTACAATATTTGAATATATTAATGAAGTTAAAGATGTTTTTCCAGTTGTGCAGAATGTAATTATCCTCTCACACTCTGCTTTCTCTTGCCTTCCAAGATGTCTTGTGAAGGGAAAAAAACCCATCTGTAATGTCACTATTATTATTAAGGGAATAATGATCCCTTAAGAGGTTTAAGGACATGAATCTGATATAACTGTCAGAAAAAAATCTAGCCATGGTATAAGTTCATTAACAGATACGTAAATTTATTTTCTTAAACCATGATATAAAGCCAAAATCTTTTGATGCAGAGCTAGCAAAGGAAATAGGAATATGGCTTGCTTGATTTGGACCTGTTCTCAACCAGAGTTGACCAATTTCAAACCCGTAGTGAACTGGATTTTAAAGTAGGGTTCAGCTTCATTCAATTTTATGAATGATTAGAAAAAAAAATATTTTCTTTCCTAAAAATAAATAATTGCAAATGACACAAGGAGTGGGCAGAATGTCTTTTTGATGAGTGAATGGCTGCTTTTGTGCTTTCAAGCAAAAATAGTTTTGGTACACCCAAATGTAAAGTTGTACTTCAAGAGGGGGGAAATGTGTGCTGTGCAAAACATGGGGAGGACATCTCCCAAGCAGTTCCTCAGTAATGGGTACAGGCGGAAAACAACTTGATATAGGTTTTTACTCTGGCATCGTGTCAAAAAAGGTTAATATAATTCATGATGTGAGAACAAAGAGTAACTTGGGGAGGTTGGCTTTTATTTAACTTTCATCAAGTCTAATGGTAAGGCCACTATGAGACTGCTGCATAAAACTGTCATGCCAGTGTCTAAAATTACTATCAAAAATTGGAATGGAGACAGAAAAGAGTAGTGGAAATGATTTTGGGTTTGAGAAAACATTAAGGCACATGAGACTCAATTTGCTCAGTTTCTCAAAGAATACTGTAACAGTGCATGACTGCAGGGTGTTAGTATTTTAATGCTCAGCAAATCCATGCACTAAGACCTCTTCAAACAAAGAAGACAGTCTTAATTTGAACTGGTGGGAAAAAACTGAAAGTAGGTAAATAGGTTATTTATCACTTGTCTTTAAATAAACCTGATTGTCTTTTTTTTTAAATGTATTTTTATTTGAATGTGTTTTTCTGCAGCATTAGGTAGTTGATATGAACAGAGGAATGAAGCTGGTAGCTGAGAGGCATGAACAGTTTGGTTAAATGGCCAAATGATCTCTTCTGGCCTGAGCTCTGTCTGTTCAATTTTTATAAAGCAATGGAGCGGTTTGGGTCACTTGCTTATACCAGTGCGTAGGAGCACACAGACTGCAATTCGGGAATAAAGGTTTCTGTAAATACACTAAAGGACATTTAGATTATAGCTTTGGGAACCAGACAAATCATGCTCTGTACTGTTTCTGACCTGTTTCTGAACTGCACGATACTGTGGGGATGCAGTTTGTCATGACGGAGTTCGAGCCATCGCTAACATTTTCAACATGGTCTTAGTCAGATCTGACCACCTCAGATCCGAATAACCCAATTTCTGGGGCAGGAACTGTTGTATTAATCATAGCCTTGCCATTATGAGGAGAAATGCACTTTATAATAATGGTGGTGGGGGAGGATTTTCATTAAAATCTCCTGAGAAGAAAGTGTTTGAGAGAGACTGAGAGAATTTGATCCTGGGTCACTTTCTAAATTAATTCTTAGTTCACCGCTTGCTTTGTAGTGAACATTTCTTTCATAGCCAGCAGTCTAGTGCCTCACTTCTGGATGCATTCCAGTCAGGTTTCTTAATTAATCTTTTCTGCTTTAATTTTGTCTCAGAATAATTTATGGGTTTATTTCAGGTTTCTTAGACCTTTTACCGTGTATGTTATCTATGATAGCCATTCCTAGCCTAGTCCATCCAATTACACTTCCTTTCCAAAAGAAATTGGCCTTGAAGAGAATGTTCTTCAAGAATATCGATGATATCAGCAAGGTGCAATCTGACATTCAAATTCAAAAAACATCTTCTCTAACACTTAACAAAGTAGGTGTCTGTGCATTTAACTTCCTTTGCAAAACTGGTGATTGGCTTTTGAAATTTTTCATTAGATCTAATGGGTGAACTGTGCGCTCTTTGTTTCCTTTTGCTACTATATATGGATTTAAGTTTATGGTTGCACTGCAAATTTGTGGTAAGTACTTGGATTGTTCTGATGATGACACTAACTTCAATTTACTGTTTAAATTGGTGAGAGTTGAGTAGGGAGTGAGATACCGAAAAAGAACCTCTAAGTTTATAAGGTTTGATCCAATGCTTATCAGAGTTGAAACCTACCCAGAGCACTACAAAATAACCCAGTGTATTTTGGGGATTGGCTTGTAATCTCCTTTGGCCCATAGCAGGACTGTGGTCAGTGTGTTTATCTCAGGATATGGGAGGCCAAAGGATGAAATCGAGGGAAAGCTCTGCTTCAGAGACATGTGGAGGGGGGATTCATGAGGCTTAACCTTAGATATTTGCAGTTTGGATGTTAGTCTCTGAGCTGGTTGCCCAATGTTTCCCATATAGTTGAGACTAAAATAGGCATTTTTAGGTGACAGCTGATCTAATGTGCTTTAGAGCTTTTCTGTAAGAGGAGATAAATTGTTCCCTGACTCCATCTCTGCAAAATAAGTGGATAGGATGACTAGGTCTGCTCTATACATGAGACCTACTTTTAACCACGTGAGTTCTGTCCATGCTGTCTTGGATCATGGCCAGTTTCTGCTACTGCCAGGGAAAACAAAAGAACTGGCAGGTACAAAGTACCTAATGCAGTCAGTGTTCCCTAGGATAACTGCTGTCCCCTTCCTTTGATTGCCTGAAAGTGAAATCGAAAACCTACCCACTGTGAAGGAAACTTGCTCTAATTAGGTAAAGCAAGTACCAGTCATGTTGGGCAGGTCAACAGCAAAACATGGTATAGCCTTGGCCAAGGAATCTGATACTACAAGAAGCCAGGGAGGATAGACCTTTGCTGGCACTAGTAGCTATCGCCTTGCACCCTTTGCTTCTCAAACCATGGTTGATTAGACATGCTGACAGTTTAAAAAGTGTCAGCAGGAACAACCTCAAGTACAGCCTAGGATCTTATTAACTTCTAGAGGCAGCACAATAACTACTAAGCGACTGAGTGAAGATAGACTTTTCCTTTTGCTAAAGCCATTGTATAGAAAAGATGACAAGATTTGCAGAGCTGGAAAAAGAGGACAAGAGGGAACAGGATTGTACCCTCATGGTTATGCTGTGATTGAGTCCTGTTCCCAAGATTATGTCAAATTTTCACTGAATAGCTACTTAATGTACAATGCATTAAAAATCTTGGGAGCAGAAGCTGGAAATGATAATTGCACTCTCTCCAGTTGAATATCCTATTAGGGTGCAGAGTCATGCTTTTCCATTTGCTCTCTTTCTGGCTCCATGCAGCTTTTCTATTCATTGGCATGGCTTTAGCAAAAGGGATAGTTGTCCCAGCCCCTCTTAAAGCCTAATAGCTAGGGACTGTCCTGTGATGTGGCAGATAAGAGCGTGAACCCTCTTCACACTTAAGAACTTGATTTCTCATTTCTTGAGCAGAAGTGCTAGTGAGTAGGCTATGTATGTGTGCATATTTTTTAATGTATATATAGAGATGTATTAATGTAACTCCCTCAAAGTTACTACTAGCCAAAACCTGCTTTTTGGAAAGACACTGCGGATACAGCCCTGATCTAGCTGGTGCTCTCAACGTATTAAGTACACTGGGTTCTTGGCTTGTTCAGAGGCATTTCCAGTTTGTTACCAAGAACGATGGGAATGGAGATCATATTTTTTTTTAAAGCAGGAAAATACAGGGCTTTAGTAGTATTTTCTGGGCATTGGCTGTGCTTTCAGTTGCAGTCTGGCTCCGGGTGACTTAGTACTGAGGTTTTGTGCTAGCACACAGAAGCAGAACTGCAAGCACTTGTAGAGTCTTCAGGTCAATCAGGGTGATACTTGTGCTTCATCTACATGAAGATGTATGTTGTGGTTTTGATTATCTGCTTATTCCTATTGGGGTGTGCTGTGATTCTTTCCCTGCCAAGAAAAGAAATTTTATGCCTTTTTCTTAGCGTGCCCGTGGGACGTGACTGTTTTGGTTTGAGCATTACTGGTACACTGCAAGTCACTATCATATTTTGAGATCTTAACTATTCTGCAGCCTGTTGAAAGGTTTGGGTTTGTATCCCAGATTTGGACTCGAGTGCATGATTTCAGATCTATAGCGAGAATATTGTAAATAGAGTGGTAGTCTGATGCTTAATACTGATTTTTGTACCTAATGCAAGTTAAGAACAACTTAATAATTAAAATCGTCCCCCTAAGAAGGAATGGCTTAGACTGTGTGGTAGTAGGCTTTATTTATCCTGAGGTTATCAATATAGTTTGCAATGGATTTTACATTTTTAAGATTCTTTTTTCCCGCTACTCTCCTGCCTCACACATAAGTACATAATGCATCAGGTGATACTCTTTAAATGAACTATGTAAAGCTAGAAAAGGAAATATATTTTCCTTTTAGTGACAACACACAATGCTTCAATGAGGTTTTCATTTGTTCCCAGGTGACTGTTACTGATCTAAAGCGAATAAATCTGAGGACATTTGATGATGGAGCAAGGAGCCCTTTTCCACATACCATACTAAAAGTTACTCCCAAACAGACCAGTGCTTTATTTTGGGATTACTTGGCAGATGGATTTGGATATTGTTGAATGTATATAGCTGATTGAAAATTCTTCTCTTAATTTTACTTAAAGGGCAGCAATTAAGACACCTAGTAGCACATTGGCTTATGAATCATTGGGCTTTATCATCACTAAATACACTAGCATCAGTATTGTGGGAATTGCAGCTACTTGTAAGTGGGTTTGTTGAAAATTTGTTGTGCAAATACTGAAGTATTTTGTGGAAAGCTGATATTTCTGGCTGGCCTAAATAACTGCATATTTTGAAAGTGGCTGGATTTAACCTTAAGTATTGCAACAATTATCTGTAGAACTTTGTCATAACTCTCTGTAGGTGTTTACCACAGCATTAACCAAAGCTTCTGTTTGTTTTCCTTCGCTCAAATACAATCTCCCACCCTTTTTCAATGGCTATACAGTACTATTTCTAGTACTGTTGCCACGGTTCATAGAATGCTGCTTTATAAAACATTTCCCTTTGCCTTACCAGCAGTAATTAATAGAACATCAGACTGCATTAAGTTCTGGGTTTATTGATTTAAATGAATGAGGTCTACTTTGTATTTTAAGGTGTGATTTTAGTTTAAATTTAATTTTTTCACTATACTTTTTATATTAGTAGTGGTCTGAAAACATGTAAGAAACTGTATGACATGAACGTCCAAATCATTGCTAGCCACTCCCCTAGAAATCCAGCAAGATTTCTGGGCTAAGTCCAAGCAGGAGAAAACTGAGTTCTGCCGCTTGTTTTCTTCCACCAAGAATCTGCTTCTCTGCCTCACAAACACAAGAATTTTCTTGCCTATAGAAGTAAAGCAAAAACAGACCTCACAATGAGAAAAACCTAAACTCTGTTACCAGAACAGTTCTGTTAAAACTTTGTTGACACTGTACTGGGGTCTGGCCAGAAACCTCTGCCAGATCACATTCTAAAAAAAAAAAAATAAAAAAAAAATCACTTACAGTGAATCTTCAGGCATTGCTTTTACTCCTTCCTTTGCTGTAGTTGATAACACTTTGGCTTGTAAAACACCTGAGGATGTGGCTGTTTGGAAGCCACTGAACACAAAACCACAATCTTGCACTTGGGACTTGAGTACAAAGCCAGGTGAGACCACAAAAGCTGAAATCATACCAGGCTGGGATAGGGCCAGCTCTTCTACCTCGGGGATCGCAAGTGACCGTATCCCTATATCTCTTGGGAAGGTGAGCGTAAGTAGTCATGGGTTATATTCATCTCTGAATAGAAGATAAATGGAAGCTCAACCACCTGCAGTTCAGTGACAGTTGTCGTCTTAACACTAGAACTTGGAGCTGGTTGTGTGACACCCTGCGGCTGGGACTGATGAGCTGTGTGCGGCTGGCTGTCATAAATTTGCATCCTCTTGCAGATATTTTACACAAGAAATGCAGGAAATCTTCTTTAAGTTAACTAAATTACAGTAAGGAATTGAAGTATGTGCTCAATAGCAGGTAACACACCAGGCTCTGTTTCTACATACTGTGGGAATGTCTCTCAGATCTTGAGCTATATTTATGTATTAATTCAATTACTTGCTCTTTAAATTTTACATGAACTTAATGTACTTACAAGTTAATTGAAATATATTGTCAAGTTATATTAAGTTACACTGGGGGCAGTTAAATCACAAGTTGAGTTCCTCTTGTTAAAGGTGATCAGAACATCTTTTCTGACACCTCCCGCCCCCTATATTTTCAACTAGATTAGTTACATTACAAAGAACCTGTTTTCTACAGAAGGGTGCTCCATTAAGAAAAGTGGCTAGCTTGTCAAACAGGAATAGGTTTCAGTTAAAAAAAAAAAAAAAAAAAAAAAAAAGCCAGAAGTGGGATTTCGATTTATGCTGCTGCTGTTGATTAATGTGCTTGTATTTGAAATATGATACCTAGGAATATAATACTTCTGATAGGAAAAGTGTGGTTAGAAGGCAGTTCGCATGAGAACTTCTATCCAGCTAGCTGGAAAAAATGAAGATCCAGAAAACACAATGAAAAAAATCTAGGCCAGCCGATGTATTCTCTCAGATACGGGGCGTTTCTAGAAAACATTTAATTTAGCATCATTTGAATTTAGTATCTCACAGTCAGTCATTGCTTAATCTGGCAGTTGTCAGAACAGTAATGGATCACTGCAATTTGGATGCTTCCTGGCTGCAACAGTCGGAGCTTTGTTAAGAGCGGTTTTTTGCTATCATTCTTGTTGGCAAGCTGGGCTTTTCTGTTGGGATAATGTTTCGCATGCTCAGCATAGCCGGCGTTTCACGTGAGGGTAGTCCTTTTCATCAAGAATGGACGTCTTGGGCGCTACTATTCAGGTACCAAATAGCACTAATTTGAACATAGGTTTGTGTGTATGTCAGATATCTAGGATTTGCTTGGAGAAAAATACTTGTATACGGATGAATATTATGTATATTTTCTGTTGCATATTTAATCTTGAGAATGAATGGTCTTAAAAGTATTTCACAAGCACTGCTGACCAAGTTACTTCCCTGAGAAAAGGGCTGGTTTGACAGCAGAGTATATGAGGTATACTTTAGCCAAAAAGCTTTTATAAACTCTATATGTTTATTTGAAATTACCTAAACAACCTGATATCAATCAGCAACTAACTTGGCTTGAGAGACCTAAACCAGCAATATTAAACTTTTTTCAGATACTGAATTTTTGCTGTCTTGATGTTTAATTTTTTCACTTTTTTTTTTTGCCTTAGCTGGAATATCAATAAATGCCCAAATGAGTTATTACTTGGTATTACACTTAATGTCCCAGAAAGCATGCACATATCTTCTGTGATATTATCAACTTGTCAAATGTGCAAAGACTGCCTGATATAATTACTGTTATTAATAAAGACCAAAAGATGAAATTGCATGGACAAACACACACAGTTTCCAAGGGGAAACCATTTAAATTGATGTTCAACATCCAGTAATTCAGTTACGTGACGTATTTGCTGATAGCAAGCTTTTACATATTGACATACATTTTTATTTAACTTTACCTGGAAATGTCAGGAGGAGAGTTCAGGAAAAACAGAAGAGAGATTTTCATTAATATTGCTCACGGTGGGACGCAAGCATTGTTTCAGTTTCAAATTAGAGCAGTGCTCGCTCAGGCATGCACTTGCTAATATGTCATAATTAAGACTTGTAGAGCAAGGAAAAATTAATGGACAGCATCTCTAATAACGAGGCTGTACCGCACTCCTGAGTTGCATTACAGTGGAGGGAATCAATATGGCCTCATGGTCATCTGTCATTTGCTTTTGCTTCAGATTGTTCTCTGTGTGTGTGGGCATATATATTATATATATATGGGGGGGTGTATATGATTAAAGTCACCAAAGGTCAGAAGTTATAAAAGGTATAGAGATTTCCTGTATATGTACAGTCATTAAATAATAAAAAAGGTACTTTTAAAAGTCAAGAAATATGCTTGTGTTTGATATTTTGCTGTAATAAGAAACAGCATACTTGTAAAGTTTTTGTCATCTTATATCCCCAGGTTTCATAACAGACTAAAATATTCCCCTCAAAAGCCTTACTCTTAGAGAATCCTGAGCATTATAATTTTATAGGTAGACAGCTGGAAGGAATATTGGTTGTAGAAACTATTGATGTGAGGAGGATTAGTTTTATCACTTTTGCCACTCCCCTTGGTCGATCATAAGTCAAAATCAAACTGTTGCTTCACAGGTATATACATAAAATTGTAATCATTAGCTACTTTACAGAAATAATAAACATTTAGTGTAGAGAAAATAATCAGGAAAGGGACATTTAATGGAAATAATTTATACGCATGATAATTTTAACAAGAGGGATCCACTTTGACTTGTCATATGGAAGATTATTTAAATGTTTGATCTCTTGGGTTTTGTTCAAATGTTTAAACTAATAGCTAACCAATTGGAAGTGTTTCTTCTCATTATAAATCTTCTCATGAGAAGTATGCTCATGTACTCTTTGTATTATGGATCTGAGGATGGCATTGCTGCTATGAAGGTGGGCAACTAAGTTTTGTATTTGGTTTGAGTTAAACTGAGTATCTGAAAATGCTGCATCCAGATGGCTGGTAGCTCCTTCTCTATCTACTTGTGAAAAGAGATTGTCAGACCTTGTTTTGGTGATGATTCATCCCTGACTGATAATTTTACATAATTATGAGTCTCTGCCTAGCATGAACCTGATATTTTTGTGTTGTGGAATAAACACATCTTTCATGGAAAAAAAAATAGTTGTTATAAACTTGCAGTTTAATTTCCATCCAAGGATTTCCAAACATTTTACAACCTTAAATACATTAGGACTTGTAACAGTATCTCTTTTAAGGAAAAAAAAAAAAAAAAAAAAATAGATCTTAGGTAAGACAACTAAGGCTGGTAAGAGTCTGAATCAGCCGTACAGACTGAACTCTGAAAATTTGTTGATTCCCGATTATGTACTTGTAAAATACTTGAAAATATAGCATTGAAAATAACGCACCCTCCCCCCCCCCCCGAAAACTAATGGGCAAAATAAACTTGCTATGAAGTGAATTTATAGAACTTTCACTTCTAATGGTCAGTTTTATATACATAAAAAAGAGAGTTAAAAATCTGTTTGCCTGGCATTAGAGAGACATAGATTCCTTACTCCTGTAAGTGGACCTGAGTTCCAGTGACTAGATCCAACTTGCACGTCAGGCCTAAAAGCCGTCATATGATAGCTATGTTAAAGTAATCTGAGAAATCTCTGTAGAAGCATTGCCAAAGCAGAATGAGATTCTCACTGTTCAGTATTTCTTAGCCATTTGCTGTGGTTGTGAGATGCAATAAAATGTGATTTTTTTTTTTTTTTTTTTTTTTTTTTTTGGGGGGGGGGAGCTTTTCTGGAGGATCTATATATGTTGTGCATAAAGTTATTTTTGTTGCAAGATATCAACTTCTCAGTTATTGTGAGAGTTGTCATAGTGCAAATACAATCCAAGTATCTGTTGACATTTACTGTTTTTCTTCCACCCCACCCTGCACAAAAGACACACCACAATAAAGCTGCCTCTTAAGAATGTGTATTATACAGACCCAGCATTTTGGCAGTACCTACCGAATCTTAAACGTAGCACAGCAGTAAATCTAGAGTGAAATCCTCATTTTGCTCAGATTGAAACGAGCAGAGCTTGTAGTAAGTATTGTACAATTCACATCCCTGTTGTAGAAACTCAATAATTTCCTGCAGTTTGAGGCTTTGCTTAGTGTTCAATCCTGCCTTGTAATTGGACCAAACTTTTAATCCTACCAATTTTGACTTTCATATTTAACTTGTTTGTTTGTTTGTTTCATTGCCTGCATAAATGTGATGATATGGGGCTCATAGGAGACTTTTCTTCTAAGGATCTTGAGGAAAATACAGTGCACCAGAACCATTCCCTTATGCAACTTTCTTGATTCTCCAAATACAGGCTTTTTTTTTTTTAATTACCATTTTGTGGTAAGAGAATTCAAAACTGTTTGTGTGACTTCAGTATTATAATGCCTATTATCTTTCCACTAAGGACAAGGTCTTATTTTTGATGCAGAAGTTGAAGTCACTCAAGTTTGTAGACACTTATCTGTAGATACATTTTTAAAGCCTACTAAATTGTTTAAATTCCTTACCTTACTCTTAATGTATTTTTCCTCATCATAACTCCCAATGAAATTGAAGTTGTCTTCATTTCTTTGACCTGTCCCAGTGGTATGGCTAGCTTCAAGCCAGATAGAAAGAATATAGTTGTTACCTTTACTGAAAAGGATTCACAGATGAGAAGGGCTGCTCTTCTAAGCCCTCTGTTAATCCCTAAAAGAATATTTCCTATGTACCGTAAATCATTGAGAGCTGTCTCCCTGTCTAATAACATGTGACTGAGGTGCTTCAGGAATCTGGTGCTAGGATAAGTGGAGCAGAAAGCTCAGCCAGATTTGCACTCCATCTACTGTCTGCTGTTGAATTGGAATGTAAGCTTGTATTTAGACTCTATGGAGCCTTAGAAACTCTATATTATTTTATTAAAACTCGTGCTTTGTAAGGGTGTAATAATGTTGATTCATGTAGCTAACACGTTAAAATTCCAAAATTTCTCATCAGGAAGTGTTATGCAAGACAGCTATTCTGTATCTTGTACAGCTGATTTTTTCCTATCTAGTTATAGGTACAGTATCTTGCATTTCTTCCTACTGAATCATGTCCTTTTTTAATCCCATTTTCCCATTTTGTCAAGATTATTTTGATTCTAGTCTTTTCCTCTAGGGGGCTGAAAGAGGCTGTAGGCCCTGTGTTGTGTGCAGACAAATGTCATGTTTAATAAGCATTTACTCTGTTCTATCATCTAAATGATTAATGAAATTACTGAATAAATACTATTAGACCCAGGACAGACCCTCTGCAGAATCTTACTTGATACAACCTTTTCTGACATCCTGTTTTGACAGTTATCCATTGATAGGTCTAAATATGGTTTTCAAAACAGTTTTACCCATTTTAAAGAAGGTTTATCTAGACTTGCTAATGAAAATGTCATCTGAGACGGTACCAAAAGCCCTGTGAAGGTGAACATAAGACATCCACTGACTTTTCCCTTCACACAAGGGCTTTTATCCTGTCATGGAGAAAATCAACTTGATTCAGCAGTCTGTTCTTTAAAAATCCATGTTGACAATACTTATGTAATCTGTCCAGTCTTCTAGGTGCTTTTTATTTGCTCAAGTGTTTTTCTGGGACTTTAGTTTAAACATGTTTCCCAAACTCTTCAATTTTCTATCATTCTGAAGATAGGTATTTTGGTCTGCTTTTTCCAACCTTCTTGAGCCACACTTCTTTCCCATGAGTCCTCTTAAATAAGTACTAAGTGCTGTAAATGCTCTTTCCAAGAATGAGTTTCATCAGGACACTGTGCCTTGAAGATGCAGGATTTGGTCAAATGCTCAGTTACCTCATTCTAGCTTCCATTTGCTTCTTCCTGGTGTGTTGTGATTAATTGCCTGACCACAGTTCTCTTTCTAATGAAAAATAAAGCTAAAGTAACTTGAATATTTTTCTCATGGTCATCTAATGATAATTCTCCTGAGTAATATGCAGTTGTTGTTTTTAGTATACTTTTGGGGGGGGGGGGGGGGGAACCAAACCCAGAAAAATTAANNCCCCCCCCCCCCCCAACCAAACCCAGAAAAATTAATGTGTTTTCTCATCATTTGAAAACAATCCATGTGTTTTTCATACAGTGTAATGACAGTGGCTTTTATTTCTGAACAACCAGCAAGATTTTATTACCTTTTCTTTCCTCCATTTTTTTCTGCTAAGTCCTGCAAAAAATTTTACAAATATTTTGAAAATGTATGTGGGTCTCTTTTTGCCACTTTTCTCTACTATTATATATGAACCATCTTCTGAGGGACCACCACTGATCTACCAACCATAGACAGAGAAACTGTGGAGGATTGAACAATCTATTTTCTGACAATTTTCATATTCTTTCTGTGTCTTAGTGTATGCTCTGTTCACCTGTTCCTTTGTTACATGCCATACTTCAATCTTTCTGACTTTTGTCCCTCTGTGCTCTTTCTATTTTTATATTCCTACTTACTAATTTGACTTCCAAAGTGATTTATTTTGAATAGCTTGCAATTTATCTACGTACCAGATCTCTAGGCACAGTGAAATCGGTCTTTCCAGAGTCCAATCTTCACTTCATCCTTCCTATGAAGAATTAATGACTTTTGCTGTTTCACCATCTTTTGCACCCATAGTTCCTTTGACAAGTCTCGAAAAGCCCTTCTTTTCTGCCAGGATGAGCTGCTGAGGGTCTTGCTCTATTGCTTTCACATGCTTTTATTTACATAAGTAGCCCAGAGCATCCTGCTGTATTCTGCTTCTAGGGAGCATTTGGTAGTTATACTCTTCTACAATTATATTTAGTTGTCTTGCCTTTTTCTGGTGTAGTTGCTATATTAGAAGCCTATAAACTGCTGTCTAAACATAATCATCTTAAGGAAAGATTTGTTTTTCCATAAATTCTATGACCTTTCACTTGGGCTTTTTTGTGGGTTGTTTTTTTGTTTGTTTGGTTTTGGTTTTTGTGATTTTCCTCCCCAAAATGCATACCTCAGCAAGGCTGTCGTCAGTGGGCAAATCAGTTGTATGCACTCAGGCTTTTTATTAACAGAGGAATTAGCATTTACCATCTAGCAGTGGTGGAAAGTTTGCCCTTAAGTAATTTTGCTCTTTAAGACAGATTTCTGCCAGAAGATCCTGTGGCTTCACAGCAAACACAGCTCAGTGCTTTTTTCCCATGGTGGCAAAAAGAGAGGGATTAAGAGAAGTTCAAAAGTTTCCTGGAAGCAGGAAAGGGCCATCTCCAATTTGATTTCTTCCTGTGATGGGATCAGCACCTTTCTCTACAGATAAACCCATTTATCTGTACCTGTCTTAAGGTCTTTCTTGAAAGCAGAATGACTCCCTCTCTCTTCAGTTCTGCAGCTGTGTAGCATGCTAATGAGAAATGCCACCTACTATCTATATGTTTCTTCCAGGACATATAACAAATGTTGTTGAGGATGCTGAAGCTGCTAAACATTACTGCATTTCTTGTTTTCTCTAGGTGAAGGGAAATGCCTTAAGTATTCAGTTTTCTTCCCACTCTTTTAGTGACGCACAGAGAAAAAATTACATAAACATAAAAAAAATTTATTTAAATAAGGATGTCAAGGACAGAGACTTTATTCTACTTTCCATTGATACTGCTTGCCTATGGGTATTTCTGTTCATATAATCCCGGTGTATTAGCATTTGGATTTATGTATATATCCCCTGCATCAGCTGCCTGTTGCCCTGTTTGTATAGACTACATGCATTTTTTGCAGCAGCAAAGCCTCTTTTGGCTCCTTTGTTTTATTTTCTTGCTGTTCTGAAGTTGAACACATTTCTGAGGTACCAGATGGCCAGGTAGTAAATGCATAAAGTGCATTATTTCCTTCTTCCCTCCCCTGCAGCAGGCTGTTTCTGTTTAGCTATGCAAATCAGAGCGGTTGAGATTAAAAGCAGGAGTTGCAGCTGATATAAAACCCAATAAAATCAGTTGGCACTGAATATGTTTGAAAAGTAACCAACTTTTAGCATTCTTAAGCTGCTTAGACTAGCATTAAATAAAATTGTTGGCTTAAGAGACTATTTATTCATTGTGTGTTTCATGCCGACTACAGGGAGGAAGAGCTCTTCTTTAGTTGGTCATAACATCTATTACAAATGAGCTGGGGTGGTTCAAACTCAATGCGATAGATTGTGTGATAGAAGTGACTCCCAACTGTTAATGAGTTGAGGTGAACCTCAGCATGACAGTGAAGAATATTTAGGGAGTTCAAATAGTTAACGATGCTGTTTTGGGCTTGACATGGTAAGACTGCAGTAAGAAACTGCTATTCCCTTATGCTGATTTTAAAAACCTTGTGAAATGCAGATAAAACTACTAAGTCTTCACTGCTTGCCTTACGCAGTATCCAGGGTTAAGCCTTATATAAACAGGGCAGGTAGGTATAGGTAACATATGGGTTTCTGGTGTTTTATAACTCAGTTCTCAAGTAAAAAGTAGTAGAGCATTTTTGCAGACGTGCTTTAATTAAGCTTGTTTCAGTAAGTGATAGAATGTTCTGGCTTTTCCAGGTAGTCCGTATCCTCAGACCCTTTTGCTTCATTGGGTGGGTTCAAGTTGTAGATTGCCTTTGAGCTCTTAAGACAATGTATTATAGAGAGAAAAATGAATAGAACAACTTTATAACAAGATACTTCTATAACAAGATTTTAAGATATCTTGATCTTTCATAAGATTATGAAGTATAGTTTCACAGCTTTATGTATATTTTCACTTCTGTTTCCAAAGTATTTTAGTTCGTCTCAAGCAATTGCTCCTGTAAAATATGGGGCTTGCTTTTTACAGCCATGGAGGTTTAGTATGGAGGACTACCGAAATTACTTGTGACCTTGCCGCCTGTCATTCATTAGTGAATGCAGCAGCAACATTAATCAAAATGTACTCTTTGGAGAATTTTCATCTATAGCATACTGCTCCCATAACTCTTCCTGTGTTTTTCCTAGTGTCAGCAAGATCTGACGTTTTTAGAACAGATGTGTAATTTCTGCAAATATTTGTAATTCACTTTACAAGGCATATATATCACGTAAGAGATGCTATGATATTCAGGCTTTAACATGTACAACATTTTATGGTTCTTGTGGGCTTGACCTCAATTTATTTGCAAAATAATTTTTCAAAGACTGGCACAGAAGCTTTGTAATACAAAGTATTAAAAGTCTCCCATATTAAGCTGAGTTGGTGATCTGTCATAAAATAGCAAACAATATATTTTAGTCCATGAGAATTAATCTGTGGAAATGCTGGAACATAGAATTATAGAATAGAATCATAGAATCTTTTAGATTGGAAAAGACCTTTAAGATCATCATGTCCAGCTGTTAACCTAGCCCTGCAATCCCACCACTAACCCATGTCCCTAAGCACCTCATCTACCTGTCTTTTAAATACCTCCAGGGATGGGGACTTGACCACTTCCCTGGACACCCATTCCAGTGCCTGAAAACCCTTTTAGTGAAAAAATTTTTCCTAATGTCTAACCTAAACCTGGCCTGGTGCAACTTCAGACCATTTCCCCTCATCCTATCACCCATTACCAGGGAGAAGAGGCTGACCCCCACCCGGCTCCCCCCTCCTGTCAGGCAGTTGTAGAGGGCGATAAGGTCTCTGAGCCTCCTCTTCTCCAGGCTAAACAACCCCAGCTCTCTCAGCCACTCCTCCTAAGACTTGTGCTCCAGACCCCTCATCAGTTTTGTGGCTCTCCTCTGGACATGCTCCAGCAATGCAATGTCTTTCTTGTAGTGAGGGGCCCAAAACTGAACATGGTGTTCAAGGTGCAGCCTCACCAGCACTGAGTACAGTCAATTCCCTGCTCCTGCTGGCCACACTATTCCTGATACAAGCCAGGATGCTACTGGCCCTCTTGGCCACCTGGGCACACTGCTGGCTCGTATTCAGCCAGCTGTCAACCAGTACCCCCAGGTCTTTTTCCACCAGGCAGCTTTCCAGCCACTCTTCCCCAAGCCTGTAGCGTTGCATAGCACCTGGAGTCAAATTAGTGCATAAATCCAACTGGTTTCAACAAAGTCAGAATTTCACCTGTCTTCTCTCATACCATACAAACTATCATGCTTGGCTGTGGGACCTCAAGCATCGTTGTCTTTTTGATCCCTGGTTCTGATGACAATGTGACCAGGCTGATGGCTTATTGCTTCTCATCCTACGTGTTTGTTCCAGGACCTTTCCTCTGTACACTAAAGTATGTGACAGAATTTCCTTCTTATTTTCTGACAAAAGTAGGTCAAGAGTAGGTACATCCCTGTTGTCATTCACAGTTCACACCGATGGAAAAAAAAATAATCTCTGAGCAAGTCTCTAATACCTTGTTATTCTCACTTTCACCTCTTGCTCTCTGTTTCTTTGCAAAGAACGAAGTCTTAAATTTCTAATGTAGGGTGGTGTTTAGCAGGAAGGTTAAAACTTGTTTCTTTGGGGGTTTATTCAGGAAAATAGGTGCATTTGTTATTCTACAAGAAAGCCTTGCAATAAGAACGGTAGGAAGCGTGACTGGAAAGCCATCTGGTCCGTGCTGCTACCCCTGAGGCTGTGCCTGTGCAGACTGGAGTGACTCTTGTGGAAACAGCGTGTTCGTAACAGTCATGCTGGGTTGTTCCTCCGTGTACCCTACCTGTTCCTTCACTAGAAGCCTGGGGCACCGGGCATGAAACAGTGCTGGGTGTGTTATATCTTAGTGGTCATACTGTCAGTCAGTTCCTTTGAAATGTGAGCAAACAAACAAACAAAAAATTACTGTAATACTGAGTTTATTGTTCTCTGCAGTCAGGTAGGTGTGTATTGCATCCACCTCAAATCACACATTGTGAAAATTACCTTGCACTCTCTTGCATAACCTCAGTCCTTCTCCACAAGAGGGAGACATAAAATATGATCGAATCAAAGGAGGGAAGCATCTGGTATGAGGAGACCCTAATTAGCAAGCAACTTTACCGTTCCTGAGGGAACGAAACTCACAGAGCGAGTAAATATCAATAGTGTGGGAACATTTGGTATGACAGAATGTTTTCTTGTAAAGGAGAGAGAAAGAGACTGTGTAAATGTGATTATAGACTTTGAAGGAAGGCAAAATGTTTCTCAGCTAGATTCTGGCTCTGTTTATGTTCACACATAATGTGGTGCAATTGGAGCAGACCTACCAAGCAAAACACTTGATTTGCAAACCTGACATCCAGGCTTGCACAGATTTCAGGAGGTGCTTTCCCTTGGAAGATCTCTAGTCCAGTCCTGGGACTTGAAAGCCACTAGCGCTTGTTTCCTTCCAAAGGGTTAATGTGTGTGCTCCCTTATGGAAACCAAAGTGTGTTCAGTGAGGGTGAAGCAGAGATTTGCTGCAAAAACATATGACTCATGTGAAAGAAAATACTACTGTAAATACACCATCCTCCTTCCATTTTTGTAAGTCTTCATGCCAAAGATTGTGTTTGACATGTGAAATTTCATATGGAAAACTTGTCTAAACTCAGGTTTTGTCTGCAGTGTGTTTCCTAGTATGAAATCCAAGGATTTTCCTAGAGAGTACAGCAATGAAGCTGGTAGTGCTATACTAACACCGTCTTCCATTATTGAAACGCTTACCGAACTCCAAAATACATAAATTAATATAAGACCCTTTTCTAGAAAAGGAGGGCAGAAAAGAGAAAGTCTAGTTTGTTTGTTTGGGTATTTTTTTTTTTTTTAATGCTTATGCAGGGAGCAAAGCTGACAGTCTCCCCCAAAGCAGAGCAGTCCTGTCTATCCACCCAGCTGTGGAGGTGCTCTCAAAGCCCCGTTGTTATTGATGGACACCTCTACGTTCCTCAGTTCCTGGATTTTTTTTTGTTATTGCTCCTGATATATTTTTCAGTGGTATTCTTCCTGCTTGGGATTATAGATTGGTTCCTGCAATCAGAGTTGCACGGCTTCCCGCAATGCTGTCTTCAGCTTCTGATTCTGCCTGCTTATTTTTTTCTGCAGGTTTGTACATGAACAGCCTGATTTCACTTAAACCTTTATCTTCTTTTGTGAACAACCTGTGCAGGGACTGTGGTAACGGGGACCTGAGATTCTGGTAGATCATCCAGAGCTTTTTTTTATTTTTATTTTTTCCCAACTTGTTTACAGGTACTCTTTCTCATTAGGAATAGAAACAAAAGTAACCAAACAAACAAAACCTCCCAATGTTAATAAAATTGTGAATGAGCCAAGAAAAAATGAGATGAAATGAGAATATTTACTTTCTATTTTTACTCCATTTGCTGCTGCGTGGACTAATGACAAATTTGTTTTGCTACCTAGTGGAAAGATAACAACGGAAGATTACTGGGAAGACGAAAGTGTTTTGTTCTCCCTCCTTCAATACTATGTCTGCAAAAAAGATTAGCTCTGCATAGTTGACACAAACAGCAGAGGAGTAACATCTCTGCCGAAGTATGAAAGAAGCAAAAGTCAGAAACTGTTTAAGTGAGATGATCTGAGATTGCTTCACTCTGTTTCCAGGTGCTTTGCAGTGCAATTTATTCAATCTGTTCTTAGAGCCGCAGTCTTGGAGAAGTGATAGTGAGGATCTGGTGTTCCAGGAAAAATGAAGGGTAGCTAACTACCTGAGAGCTAACTCAGAAGAGGGAGATGCGAGTGAGGGAATGGATGCATTCTCAGCTTAACTTAAATTTCTGAGAAAAGGCTGGAGTATGTACTTCACCTGCCTGTTTATAAGCCTCTACCTTATAAAAAAATGGGGGGGGGGGGATGGTTAGGTAACAAACCAAAATAGTTTCATATAACCTGATTTTATTCTTTGAGAGGCTAACAAGCCACAGGACTAAGCATACGCAGTAAACATGATTAAATCATGACTTTAAGGAGATTTTTTGACACTTACATTCTCACAAGCAAGTTGTACAGATACATGTGAAAGTCCCTAACCTGGTGTGTGCATCTCTAATGGCGCAAAACCCACTCCAGGACAGGACCTGGTACTGGTGGGGACCCTATGGGTGGTAGGATTGCCGGGTTTTGCCTGCGCTGAGTCCTTTCACCCTGTGACCCCAGTAAACACCTCCATGGGGGCAGTTACTGACCAGCCACGTCTGCTTGCTTGGAGATGCTATCTGGTGCTTTTTAATGTTTTCAAAATGATTTACATGATACAGCTGAGAGCATGCTTATGAAATCTGCTGGCGATATACAAGCCAGGAGGACCTGTCAACATGTTCAAGGACAGGCTTGAAATCCATAATGACTTAGGGGAAAAAAAAAAAAAAAGAAATGGCCTGAAATAAATGCAGCGCAATCCAGTAAAGTGTAAAGTACTGCACTTATCTGTAGTGTCCCACATGTGGAAGGGGGGAGGCTAGCTAAGGAGCAGAAAATGCTCTGAGCTATAAAGTGCATTGCAAGCTGTGCCTGAATCGGTCCCATCATCATATTGCACAAATATCAAGCATCCTACTGGTGCGTTTAAGGGCAATGTTATGTCAGATGTACAGGAGATAATCCTACTTCGGTCAGCACTTGTGAGGCTTATTCTGGAGAAGCGGTCAGTTTTGGTGCTGGAAGCCATCCATTTGGAGCAATGTAGGAGTGATGTGAGGAAAGATGGATGAAAGAATTGGTGTTCTGAAAAAGAAAACCTGAGAGGGAAGACAAAAATTCTCCCTGTACTGAGAACAAAGCCTTGTAGTTTAAGCTACACTATGGGATATCAAGAGATAGCGTGAGGAAAAATGTCTAAACCCTACAGAAAGAGTATGGAAATAGATTCCTAGTGAGATATAGCCTATAGGAATGGTTTAGGAACTCTTACTCTTGCCTGGAGGTGGGTGATGGGCTGTCTGATCTCACGAGGTCTGAATGTACATCCCATTTTTCCTGTGATGCCAGCTTGCTTGGGTGGAGACCTCAGAGAATCGAGAGCCAGAGGAACTGTGTGGAAGCAAAATATGTTCAGCTTCCCAGGACTTTAATCTTTGAGTACAGACAGACACAGGTGCAACCAAATGATAGGCAGTAACTGAAATGTGCCAGAATACAAGGGTATGCTGCGCTCCACCATCTGTTATATTAGTTATGATTCTCATTGCAGCATCCTTCAGGCCTTGCTCTTGCAAAGGATTTTGCCTGCCTACACACTCATCTTGTATGCCAGCCTTAAGCTTTAAATTGTCTTTAAACTTTATGAGACATGAAAGTTTTTTGTCACTTTGGTCTTTTAGATTGCAAATCATTTGAGGTATCATATGGCTTGTGGGGAAGTATTTGGATGGTATAGAAACCTTCCAGATAAAATGGTTCCTGTAGGATGCCTGTTGTTGCAGTGTCTTCCTTGTCCATTCTGATGTCCCAAGTACTGTAAATCTAAA
The DNA here is from genome assembly GCA_018403395.1 of Gorsachius goisagi. Lineage (NCBI taxonomy): Eukaryota > Metazoa > Chordata > Aves > Pelecaniformes > Ardeidae > Gorsachius > Gorsachius goisagi. The sequence goes on from BOSO01003913.1 coordinate 158,305, forward strand.
TTTCTAATCACTGATATTTTTATTTGCTACTGTCACTATAAGTTACCACAGTTGGATGTTCCTGCTTTAAAGATGGTATTAATTTTGCCTAAATTTAATAACTTGGAGGTTTAAGTATATAGTCTAAACAACTCTAGGTTTCTCCTCTGGGCAGTGGATGGCAATAGGTGCCTTCAGACAAGGAGTTTAGTGCTTAATGTAGAAGGAAAGGACTTTGCATCTGGAAGGAAAGGGGAGTAGAAGTTTTGATTACAAAAGAAGGGAGAAATATGACTTGTCTTTGATGTGGAAAGTGACTATTTTTTATTAACTGGCCATTAGGGTAATAAATTTTGTGGTGTATTGGTTTGTTACTGTTGGAATATGTTTTGCTTGAAAAGATGAAAAGCAATGGAGGAGTGTTTTTAATATAATTTTGTTTTGACATATATTAAAGAGATTATGACATAATTAAGTTGCTATTATTACTGTGACGTGAATGCAAATGGAAATCATTGAATGGATTCGTTAGACTTATTTTGTTGCAAGATGTTGTATACAACCTATGATTGAGTCATTACTGTGTAAATAAGCTGGATGGAGGTTAAAGAAATGTCAAAAAATAGCTTTTTAGATTCTCTTTCCAATTTTGCTTATGACATCTATAGATTAATTGTTTTCTTTGCTACATGAGAATCTGGAAAAGCTTGTCTGGCTTTTGTAGGTAGAAGTTACAGAAGATGAAGCCCACCCATGGAGTTCTGTTTCTATTTGCGTGCAAACAGTTTGCATGTTATTTAGGGAGGCCTTTACTTTGCATAGTGTATTGCGTATTTAGCATAGCCTCAGGTAACCAGCAATGTCAGTGAAGTTGAATGGGGATTAGTATGATCCAGCTTTGTAACAGAAATCTGGCTTTTAGCTGCTCCCCTGTAAATTGCAATATAGCCATATATGTATAAAACTTGCCTGTTTATGGGAAGAAACTTTTATGTAATTAATTTTTGCATGGTAAAGATATGAATAGTTCTTGGGTGATCTTACATATATGTATTAGTAAGTTTTACTTGTAAATTTTGGTTGTGGAAGAGTAATCTGCATTTTTGCCATTTGAAGTAAAGCCTATTGGGACACCATAGATGGAAATACACAAAATATTTCCCATGAGCTACTTTTACTGTGCTTTTATCTTAGAGAAATACATCTTGGTTTCATATTTACTTTTTGTCTTTTATTCATGATTTCAGTGATTAATCTATAGGAAAAGGATGGTAAAATTTAGACTCTAGCAGTCCAAAACCCAATATCACTATGAAAAGGTCCATAACTGTTGGAAGTGATTTGGGACAACTTCCTATTCCCTTTTGGAGGCTGCCATCTTGTGTTCTGAAGTCAAAATTTCCATTACCAGTATCTATCTCACTTGCCACTGTAGTTATGAAGATGGCTTTTAAATTGTGAACACAGTGCGGATAAATTTATCCTAATGTGTAGGTAGTCAGATATACTCACGCATAGTCATTCTTTTGTCTAAAAGCAATGTGATCCTAATAATCTTTGAAGGATGTTTACTCTGAAACCCATTGCTGGTCATTGAGAAGACAGCTGATATGAAGAGCTTGGCAGGAGACTGTTGGATTTGATACTGGAAGATCATTTTCTTGTAGATTTTACATGGGATTGCTAGCGATATTTTATTTGTAATGTTCTTGCTTGGAGTTAAGAGTGAGGTATGCAGTATTTGATATTAAAGAACACATTTTTGGGCTACCTCTTCCAACTTGTTCTGTGAAATTGTCTTTAAAAGTGTTTAAATTAAAAGTAAAAATTCAAATGCAGATTCAAATTTCACTAAGGTTCTTCTATTTTATTCTGTTTTATTGTTTTAGACTTGCTTCTAGTTTTAGGTTAATTTTGTCTTCTGCAATATTTTCTTGTGTGAAAAGTTTTGAATGAGCAAATTCAAAGGTTATCTCATGTTTACTAATAGATTATCAAGTTAGGATCTTTCAGGACAGATGCATAAGGAGGCCCCAAATATAAGAATGTAGTAGGGTTTTATCTTCTGCCATTTAGTGGTAAATGTGACAAGCAATCTTTAATTTATAGCATGAAGTGAGTTACATCCAGAAAAATTTCAACGTTAGGGAAAATGTTTAGGGGAATTTTCAATGTCTCATATGCACAAAAAAGAAAACTGGAGCTGGACTTCTGAAAGTTGATGTGAACAGGAAGGTTTTGGTTTTTTGCAGAGATCAGAATTGATTGGCATTGTGCTTCTTTAGAATGGTAGTATATTTTCCCAGTCTCTTTACAGGATATGTTAAGCAGAACTTTGCTGAAATATCTACCACCTATCTTTCTGAAATGAAATTCAAAGTGATATTTGGGAATTCACTTCAAAGTGATATTTTACCCACCGAACAAGATGTAAGGATTCTGAATTATTTTTGATTCATGTTTGAGGAAAAAAGAATGTATATATGATACACTCAGTGAAGAAGTGTTGCAGTTACTCTGGATTCATCCATGCTCACGATACAGTTATAATTTTAACATAGCTGCTCCAGTGTATAATGTACTCTTACGATGCTTTGCTCATTAGGTAAAGCCTTTTATGTTTATTTTTACCACAAATTTACACTGGACTGAACATGAAAATATATTTAATATTATGGTCTGTATTCTTGGTCATTAAATAAATTAAACCTGCTTGAAGCAATCAACGTCAGGTAACAGAAAAACAAGGCATTTCAATTGTGAGACCTTTAGGAAGCATGTGAGACTGCTCAAATGCAAATTTAAACCAATCACTGAATTATGAATAAAACATAACTAAAAAGCGTTAAAAAAGATACCGGTTTTACAGCTAGTATATCAACTCCACGGTTGTTTTTAGGTTAATCTGTGCAATTGCTAAGGTTCACTGAAGAAAAGAAGAAGAAAACGGTTCACGTTGCCAACTTGTGTACACCCATAACCCAGCAAAGTAAAATAGACTTTTTGAGAAAGTAAAATGCACTATCATTTATTAACAAAAAAATAAACAGGGGAAAGAACATCCCGTGTGGTTTGCGTTCTACAAATGACTCTACCATCAGAGGTCTGCCCGTTCCTGTGTAGCTGCAGGTCCCAAAGGGCCAGCTGAACTCCAGGATGTGTTTCTTTATCCAGACAGCAACTTTCAAGCCTAGTTAGAGAAGAAAACTAGGGCTCCCAATGCTGAAAAATCAGTAGCTTGTCAACATTGCTGTGTAAAATGAAGGCACAATTGTAGATACAAACACAGAACAGGTTGAAATCTGGTGCTTTCCTACCACACCATCAAATATTGCTGTATGTGTTAAAGGTGCAAATCCATTATCGTCAAAAGTACCAGCAACAACAAAAAGTCCCCAGGCTTGCTGTTATGCTGGCAGTCCTGGCAGATGGAAGAAAATTGCAATCATGTATCACTCTTAAAGACAATGCTAAAGGAGAAGCTGCCACGAGGTGTCATCTTCAGATGTCAGGGGAAGGGATGGATGACACTGTAATTAATTTAAGACTACTGTTGGGCTGCTTCAGATTGGTTAATCCGGTGCCTTATTAAAGCAAAGAGCAGTGCCTGGTGCTTTTGAAGGAAAAAGAGGAAACGAGTAGTAGTCTGGAAAAATAAAAGCTGTTCTAGAGACTGTTGGCTTCCATTAATTCCAGTTGGATAAACCCAGAAATGGATTTTCTGCTGGGGAAAAGATTCTTGCTACCAGCCAAACCTATCTAGCAAGTCTGCCACTACATGACTGGAAATACATTACGTTACAAATACTGCAGAAAGGACTGGATCAGGGGCATGGTTAACATTTTTCTCAAGTTCAGTAGTAGAAACAGTTCAGTTCTTTGGATTAGCTAAAATACAAGAATTGTTCAACTGACTGAACTCACTGAATCCTTATCCTTGTCCAAAACCTAGGAAAAAAGCTATTCTTTGTTCTTTTCTTTAATCTGAAACTAACGTAAGTTCTTCCTTTCAGTGAGTAGCGTTTTTTTCTCAGCCAAAGCAGAGAGATCTTCTCTGCAATATCAGTTACTTCTTCGTCTTTTTTCTTTCAGCAAGAAAGAGATATAGCAATTTGAATGTGAAAAGTCTTCAATTTTGTAGGTAGAGGACAAGGGAAAAATGTAGAAATTGAACCTAATTCAGATTATTACTTGATGCAGCAGGAAAGAGAGGTGTGTCTCAACTGCTGTTTCAATAGACATGCTAAAATTACCTGGCCTAATAAAAAGAGTAGAATTCATGAGTTGAGTGAGGCTCAAAAGCATGATATTTTGTAATCTATCCTTTCTAGGGGGGAAAAAATACAACTAAAATTTCCCATACGGTCTATGTTTAAGACTTTCTCTCCTCAGCTTTCTACACCAAACAGATTTAAGTATGGTCCAGTAATCTTTGGTTAAAGAAATAAAGTTGTGGTTACTTTTTCTGAACTTCAGAAGTTCAGAAATTTCCCACAGACTTCCTTCCCAAATTTCCCTGTGGAACATCCGGCTGCTCCGGCAGAAGCAAAAGGAGAGGGATGGAGACACGAGATTGCAGCACCCTGGAGCCTCCCCATCACAGTTCTGTAAGCAAGCAGAAGCGTGCAGTAAGTAAAGAGCTGGGTAAAATGACAAGCAGCCATTTCTGCTCGTTCGCAGGCTGTTGCTAATCCTGCGACTGCAGGGAGAAACATCCACATGCAAGGCTGTGGGACCAAAGGCAGCCAATGTCCCATGTAAGCAAGCTGCTCTTTTAGGGCACATGTTGCCTTAGTTCAGTCCTTTATCAAGTGACTGTCTCCAAGTCACTCAGCATCTCTTGAATACGTGTTAGTGTAGTAAACAGCATGAAAAGAAAAGGAAAAAAACCCCACTTCCTGAGATGACTTTTTCTCCATGAGGACAAGAAGCGCTCTTTGATGCTGGTTCGTCTCAGTTGCATCCCGCTTTTCCTTTGCATTGTGTACAGACAACATGTTCCTTCAACAGGAGGCCTGAAGATTTGTCTGACGGAGCTTTCCATCTGTGGGTTTGTGTGCTCAGAGGCTCATCACGCTGTAATTTTGCCATAAGACTGGCACAAGGGGATGTCCCACCTGCCACGAACTGACCGATAGTATGGTTTAAAAATTCAACTGATTCTTTTTTTTCACCATGATAAGGCGTAAACTACTACTATTGTTTTGTAGCTTTTAAGAGATTATAGTGTGAAAATGAGTAACACTAACACTACTCTTATTTTTTATAGTGTTTAAGGCTTTTCACAAAGCTGTGTAAGCTTCTGCCAGCGGGACCCCGCGTGTAACTGGCGCTTCTTCTGTGACCCCAACGGAATGCGCGCAGCAGAGGGTTCAGCTGGTTGCGGGCTTTCACCAGCATCTTGGGAATTTGCAACTCCACTGAAATTATCAGGTGTTCTTTCTGCCATCCTGTGGCAGCACTGGTACACTGCAAAGGGCCGATCTTGGCAAGCTTTGCTTAAACATGGACTGTAGTGCGATCGTGCTCTGATTCTTGTTTTGAATGGAGTTGTTATTCCTGGCGTATGTCCATATGGCCCATGGACCCAAAGGTGTGATATGAACAATATGGATTATTTTTTTCTCCCCCTATATGCAGTGTAGCATACACTGCAGCTAGCTGAGATTGTTATTTGTTAGTAAGCAAACGATGATGTTTGTTGTGCTTCCTACGAGAAAAATGCAAAGGGAATTTCCTCCGAATACTGCTCTTTGGATAACAATACATTCTTGACATGTTTCTAAAATAAGAGTTATATCAACTACTAATGTTAAAATAAAAAAGCCCCAAACCCTGGTTACTGCTAAATACACTTAGAAGTAATTAGTCTTCAACTTTTACTTTAAAAAGAATAATTTTAATGGAATTTCTGGAAAGAAATTCTCTTTGGCTTTGTATTCCCAGATAAACCAGCATTATTGTTATTACAGTGCTTTCATCTTTCTGCCCTGGAAAGGATTATTTCTGTAAATGAACTTCATGACAGCTAGATAAAATTTGAATTTTTAATGAAGTTTAGTGCATAATGACAATATGCCTTAACTTTAGAACTTAAATTTCTCAACACCTCTGTGGAATAAGCCCAAAACATCTATAATGAAAACATGAGATGCAGATAGTTTTATTCCTCAATTACTGTTTTCTTAAACACATTTCTGTGAGTGGAAGAGCCTGGGGCAGGGAGAACGTGTTTGCACCAGGGACTACTAATATATATTGAAGTAGATTAGTGAACTATCTGAATGCAAAAAACCTAATCTCCGTCCTTTAAAAACTAATTTTAACTTTTTTAAAAGCTGAAAATTGTACCTCTGTTTATGGATAATAGTATTTTATTCTGTGGCTATGCATGTCCTTTGGTGCACTCCTAGAAAAGTTCAGGTTTCGGTGGGAGAGGGAGAGGTTTTGCACACTAAATATTGAAACAAATTCATGATACAAACTGGGAGAGGTCATTCCATGTTCTTTGGTGCAGGCTCTGTGATAGATATGGCACGCAGTAGGCGCTCCAGGAATTCCTATACCGCAGGCTGGTCTGGCTTTACACGGGATGGACAAGTATTCATTCTGGTGTACTCAGCACAACCGTTTCAGTTTGTTCCAAATGTGGAATGAATGCCTTTGGTTTTCCAATTCTTTTTATATAGTTTGGATTACATAATTTTTAAATGGAAAATTTATTTTCCATTATTTTTCCAACTTGCCACGGAATGTTAAGCTTTTCAGTCTTGTTACCCACCTTACTATTTACTATAGAAGCATGATGAAATTATAGAGACAGAGAAATTCTGAATGAAGGCAAATTCTGGGTATTTAATAGAAACAATAAAACACAAGCAAACAAACAAAAAAAACTATGGCTGAACTCATTCCTTCATTCTGTATTCCTTATATTTAGATATTTGTGTTTTGACATACCTACCTGTGTCTTAACTGGGCATTTGAGCCTTTATTTTCTAACATTTACTATAAATTGAACTAAGTAATTTAGGGATGTTATAGTCTTTGAGGCCTGAGCACCTATATAGGTTCATACCTTAGTATATTCATCCTGTTTGTTTGAACTGTCACGAGTAACTTTGTTTGGTGGATACAAATGATACTTTTATTTTCAATAAGGTCATTCAGAAAAAAAAATCTGAGTGAATTGTATGGCTTATGAAACCCATGACCTTTGCATAGTTTAAATATATATGTATGTGTATTGGGCTTTATGTAACAGTGTATATCGTACAGCAGAGGGAGTATTTTGTCAGGAATCAAGAAGGCTATTTGTCAATGCGTCACTGAGTACTTGGCACATCACCAGCTTTAGTAAGGCATAGGATATCTTTTTATCAGAAACAATCAGGCACTAACATGTTAAATGGCACACAAGTGCAGAGGTTGGATGGGATAAGGTTTCTGTTACTAAAACCTTTAATTTGGTCAGTTTGTGCACAGTAAATATCAATATTTCTGAAAATGGAGTGGAAAATGGATATGCATGTTAAAGATTAAATGTTCAATTGCTATCAGTATTTCTCTTTTCTACAGACTGGAGTTTAAAAATTTTCTTTATAAATTAATTAATTTTTAACAGAATTTATCCTCTTCCTAATACCTAAATCAATATTCCCTACTGTCTAAGGTTTTACACTCTTTATGACTTTTATGCATGGGTGTATAAATTTGCAATAGTCCAATACCTAGTGGACTTTATGGCACTTGCTGCTCTTCTACAGGAGTTAAAATACTGTATTTTGGGCATTGGTAGGTGTTCTAAACTGTGCAATGAGAGAAAATGTGGTCAGTGCTCTGAATGTCCTTCCATTCATTCTTTAAAAATAAAAAAAAAGATTTACGATGGACAGGTTGAGCAGCAGGAAGGAGTGAGACCAAATTAATCACAATTATTCTCATGACTTATTTTATTACCATGTTCCCCAGGATTTAAAATTTTGGGTGGGTATCTTTTGTACAAGGTAGGTGTTAAGTAAAACCCCGAAAGAACTCTCTGCTTATGCTATTACGGAGGAGGTATTCCTTTACAGCCTAGTAACCACAAAGGTAAATTGACTTTAAATTGATGATGTCTTTCTGCCTTTTCCCTGTGCTCCCCTCATCAAAACTGATTGTTTAATTCTATTGGAATGCTAGGGAACAAGCTGTCATCACAGCTCTAAGCTATTATTTGTACTTTCAAATCTTTATACTGGTAATCACTGCCAGTTAGAAAAAGAAGTGGATGCAGTATGCTAATGGCTTAAAATGTTAGCTCACATTTCTGTTATTTCCCATTTCCTATTAGAGTTTCTTTTGAAAACTAGATTTATTGTTACCTGGCACCACAACAAGAACTGGACGAAAACACTGCCCTTAACGGAAGGCTCTTGGCAATTCAGTCTTATCACAGAAATGTGTGTCAAGAGCACAGGGCTCAAATCCTGGCGGAGTTTATTAAGTCTTCATTCTTGTACATTAGGCTGCTTGTTAAAGGTGTGTTGAAACAAGATGCATTCAGTTCTGTGGTGACGCAAGAGACCTCACCTTGCCTTTTTATTTCAAATTTTTTTTTTCATAGGAAGATAGCTGAATTAAGGATACAAAAAAAACTTCTCCACTGAATAAATAGGAAGCTTCCTGCCTGCCTCACACATGGCAGTTTTGTTGACTCCACTATGTATATTTTATGGAAAAGTATGGGTTTTCCTTTTATACTTAATGTCAAACAGTTCTTTTTCCCTATTGGATGCAGATCACTCTTTTGCCTGGTTGAATCCACCTGGTGCACAAGTCTCATCTGCAACTGCACCTGGATTTGGGACCTTGTGTTATTCCAGGACAGCTGGCCCTAGTCCCAGCCCACTTGTTGTTCCTAGTCTGGGCTCTGTAAGGCCTCTGGCTGACACAGATTTGCTATCAGCTTTTGCATCTGAAACAACAAAGACAAACTCTCCTAAGCCTTAGAACTTGTGGTAAGACATCCCGAGGTTTCTCAGTTAACTATGCCCAATACTACATCACAGTGCAGGAACTCTGATTTACACTTTAACAGTTTGGGACCTGCCTTGCCAACAGGGTAAGAAACCTTTTGTTTTGCTCTAGTTTTTACTCAAAGCTGGTCTTTAAGAAAAACAGCAGAAGTCTCGACCTTCTCTTTAGCCTTTGCTTACCTCTTTTTGTTTTGTAGGGCTTACCAAGTGTGGCATGTGCCTAGCGAGATGATTGTAGCCACCCCGGACTCCAGTCCTGGGATATTTGTGCCCTTCAGTCCAACTTTTCTCTCTAGCGCAACTGCTGGTCTAGTTGTGGGAATTTCCCATTTAAAAGATGATCTCAGTGTACAGACATGTTAATCCTTCATTTTGATGTCCTTGATAGATGAAGTGAGGAAGTGCAGTGCATCATGTCGCTATCTCAGAATAATACTTCCATTCCTCACAATTTTGTTTACAATTTTGAATACAGCGTGGGGCAGAGATCCCTGAGCTACTGCTGAATAATCTAGCTCCAGAACCCAGCAGCAGCAGAGTGATATCAGTATGGTGCTGTACTGGGAATAATTAGCCTTGCTTGAGAGGCAGCCCTAATTAGCCCATGCACAATGTTGCTCTAACGAGGTTATATTCTCTCTGAGACCTCAGCTAATATCCCTGCATGGTGCTGTATAAATGCCCTAGTTTGGCTGGCTCTGACATGGTGTTGCATTGCACTGGGTAAATATGCATTTGAAAGAGCAAATGGGGGTCCAGAAAGAACTTTTTTCCTTTTTTTTTTTTTGTTTTTTTGTTTGTCATTTGCAAGGGTGTTTGTATGTATATCTGTGGGGCCCTGTTCTCTCACCCTTGCTCACTGTGGGCATCCGATGCAAATCAGTGGAACCACTTGCTTATAATTCCCTCAGAAAAGAGCTGTGTTATTCCAGATCTTAAAGTTTTAGACTTAGAAAAATGTTATTTCTTACAGAAATATTTATAAAAACTACTGTCTTATCATCATGCAAGTTATCAGATTTGTATTAACATGCCTCAGTGGAAGCAACAAACTTTACTTTTCTTTGCTAATTCTGTCAAAATGTTAGACAGATGTGGTTTAGCCAATTAAGAAACTTCCATTAATTTTTCTTATGCCAAGCTGAAAAATATTGCTTATGACCTAGTCTCAGTGCAGCCTGTCTTTCATCATTGTTTTCAGTTTTTAGTCCTCTGGAGCCCTCCTGTTCTCCCTAACTTTCTGGCACAGACTTGTAGAAAATATGTCTGCCTAAGTGCCTATTGATTATGGGATTAATTTGTGCTTCTTTTTCAGCATTGTCAAGGCTGATGCGGCTTCAACTTTGGTTTTGTGATTTATTTTTTTTTTCCCCCTCTGTTCTTATACAGGTGTCTAAAATATTTAAAACTGGTCCCATAGCATGTGAAATGAAGTACCCTGAAAGATGTGATGACCCAAGTAATCCCCAGATATTTACCTTGTGAATTTCTAAAGCTGTAATTGGGCAAAGTGAGACATTTGGTACTGGAATGCTGTCATGCCCTAAGGCTAAAAACTTCCTGTGCAGCACCGGCACCAGCCTGAGCGCTGGGCACCATCCAGGCTGTGGGTGCTTAGCTTCCCACCAAGCTGTCCAGCGACTGCCACTCAGATAATTGACTCTGAGAATACCACCAACAAAATGATTTCAGAAGGGTAGGGAGGCTGGTAATACTTTTCTGTACCTTTGTCAAGCTCTGAATCCACTTCATGGCTGATACCATAACGCTTGTGACTTGCACAGCAATGCTGCTTGCAGTGGGCTGGTCCAGTCACCTTCTCTCACCAGCATGGAAGTCACAGTGCTGCTGGGCCCAGCTCTAGGAGAACCAGGGGTCTTTTTTGACCCTTGTAAAAAATATCTCCTTTCACGTGTGCACAGAGTAGTTGAATCTCTACAAAAGTTGGTGTTGCATAAATGAACTTGGATTTTGTGCGAGGAAGGCAGCTAGGGCCATTAAGAGTGTGACAATGCCTTAACATGGCAGTATCTGAGATGTGGGGGCTGATTTTGTTATTATATTAGGGCACTGCAAGTAGAATTGGTGAACGATGGGAAAGTAAAGCACAAAGTCAAAGTGATCATGAAATAAGCCTTGTCCTGACTTTGTGGTTCAGCTTAGGAGTTCTGAGTTTATCAATTAGTAATGCAGTAGTTTGTCAAATGGAATTTTTTTTTCCCAAAAAAATTTTTTATAAGGTCACCCAAGGAGAATTTTACAAATTAAAGTTTTAGACCGTAAAATGGAAATTCACTGTGACTGCCTATTCCATGACCAAGATACAAATACTTGAAGGCAGACTTACACTGTGAGAATGGTTTTTAAAGAACATAATATTCCAATATACAGTACTACTTATGGTGAATGGCATGATCTCTTTGGTGGTTTATGAAAATGTTTACCAACTATTAAACTATTAGTAAGGAAAATTGATTCTGTTTTCCGCTGTAATTCTTGCTTTAATATTGAAGGAATTTTGTAAAATACCAATATAAAATATTATAATCCTACGTGTCTAGCTATAATAGGAAGGTATGAAATACCTTATCACATAGTGAACATAGCTGCAGTCTTTGGGTTTCTCCTATTATGTTTATTGCATATTTTGATGTTGCTCTTCCAGTGCGTATTTATATAAATTCTTACTGGTTTCACTGGGGACCACTGAAAGGAAGAAACGTGGACTCCGAAGCATAAAAATATTGTTCCTGTTCAATATTTCTCTATTCTTATTCAAGCGTGGTTTTTTCCCTACATCCAAAGTTATTTTATGTGCCTTTTATCTCAAATACTTAAACCCTTCTGAGATTTTCTTTCATTCTTTTCTTGGTCCATTTGATTATGTTTTATGTCTGTTTTCAAGGATAATTTTCATCTAAAAAAAGCCGTGATGTCTTAGTATGAAACATGATTTATTTATTTTATTGTTGATAATATCATTTGTGAATTCAGTCTCACACTGAGTGCACCTTGCCAGAATATTAATTTCCTACAAGCATGAGAGCAAATAGTGAGACATACTGTACATTTTGATCATGAGGTTAAGCGAATTCAGCCCACTGCAGAATAGAATATTGCTCCACAATTGTAATTTTGTTTCTTCCTGTTGATTACCATATTTATATTTAGAAGGAAGCTTTTTACAGGAAAAAAGCTGGAGAAGGTGTCAAAGAGACATTTCATGGTTGGGGGAAAGAGGGGAATTGCACAGTAATTTTCTTATGTGGGAACTAAGCATGTTAAATATTTCAATATTCACTTTTAAAGCAAATTAGATCAAACAAATCACTGTACTTTTGATGTGTTTCAAAGGCTTCAGACATTTTTGTCACAGCATTTTGGTTGTTTCTGGTGGTGTTGATGCCTCATTTTTTAGCAGAAACAAAACAACCCCCCAAACATTTCTATTTCTAAGTAGAATATATAACTGAAGACTATGGCTGTACTGACACCTATCCTGTGAAACACATTTCTATCTGAAATAAAAGCAACCTAATTGATCCAGAGAAACCTTGCAGTGAAGATGCAGTGATAATGTGGACTCTTACTCACTGAGTTCCCCAACATATTAATTGTCCAGGTACTAAGACCTCTAAATTGAGTTTAAAAATTTTTAACATTTAAAGTTTAGTCCTGCTGTGGGGATGCAGGCTGGCTTTCACACGGGAGGTAAATGGATTAGATAGCAGTGTACAGTGTATAGTGAGTCTGCACATAACTGCGTTCCCACTGTATCTCCCAGCACCTGGACAGAAATGTAATATTGCAGATCGTTTTGCACTCCTACCAGGTGATGAAAGGTTTGATGCTGGGTTTCCATGAGCGCTCAGTGAGAACAGCAACTGGGAATGATATGGGTGTGTATCAGTGAACTGGGAGAAGAAATTTACCCAGCAGAGTGCCATGCAAAAAGCTGTCCTTACTAATACAAGGATCTACTGCACTGTAGAAATCTGAGGTAGGTAAGTTCTAGATGAAACTATAATAATAACAAGTTGCTGATGATGTGACTACACTCATCTGAAATTTTGTCACATAGAAGCAGGGATAGGCTCCTCATACAAATACTTGTAGGTCACTGCTCACATGAGTTCTCAATCCACTGCAGGCGTTGGGTATTTGTGGTTGCGCTTCAAAACTTCCAGGCTCTACAGGGCCTTATTCTTCTACAGGGCCTTATTCTTCT
>BOSO01003914.1:9484-84334 GCA_018403395.1 Gorsachius goisagi
CCGCAATCAGGTCTCCCCACAGCCTTCTCTTCTCCAGGTGGCAATTTGACTCCCCTGAAAAACTATCATTTTTTACCCCTTTTGTGGTGATTTTTGGTGAGTCAAAATTGAGAAAGACATTTCTATCTTTAGATGCACAGGTTACTGTCACCTGACTGCCTGTTAGTAGGATTAAGAATATATTCCTTTCTCCTTCACTGTATCCCTACTTAGATAGTATTTGGGGCAGGTCATGGAAAAGCCTGCAAGCTGAAACACGACCATAGTGCACAGACTACAACACAAGCGACTCCCTTGGCTGATTTCAAAGGTTCAGATTTACCTTAATAACCTCTGTTGCTGAGCACTTTGACAGAAGTGAAAATGGTCATACTTTTCTGGATTTTCTTTATTTTACCAGTAGGGACGTGCTGTATCATCAAACCGAACTATGAGTGTGATACCTGCCAGTGAGACTGAAGGGAAAGCTATCAAGAGAAATTAACTTTGGGGCTTTGCTTATATTGAACTGAAAGATGTGAGAATAATTTGGGGGGGGGGAACCCCCCAACAATTGCTGGCATTTAATATTAAAAATTGTACATTTTAAGGACAAGACTAGTGATTGCCAATGAAGGTAAAAGCCTGCCATGAAATTGAAGTTTATTGGCTACCTAAGAAACTGATAGTGCTATGAGATCTTGGAGACTTCCAAAGTAATAGTGACTGTAAGGCAGCCTCCCTTTTCACATGCCATTTCTGAAAACTGAGCTGGCAGCTCTGTATTGGGTATTTTGTACAAGCTTCCAGTACAAGGAGAATTGGACAGATTAATGATCTCAGTAAAATACTGCTGTGTTCTTCAGAGCCAAGGTGGGGTTACCATAGGTAGACTTTGTATTTTACTATAAAACCTATGTATCAGCACTTCCTGGTATTGTGTTGTGTGTAGGGTGTTGTGTTTGTTTTTTTCCTTTTAATTACCTGTTGTAAAGAAAGCCCTCTTCTGTCCCTCCTGGAGCCTCTCTCTGCTGCTTATCCCAAAATGTGGGAATCTCCATCTGGAGAAAGGGAGAAGTGCAAATAAATGCAAATAGCAAGAAATAAATTGCAATACTGTAAAATAGCAAGAGACCAAGAGGCTTCCCCTCTATGACACACAGTGGCTTTTTATATTAGGGAGTGTATTCACACTTTTCTCCAGTGTCTTAGTCCTGAAAGAACATGGAGAAGTTTTGCCATTGCTGCTGTTGTAAGTGAAATGACTGTACCATGGGGCATTATCTGGCAGCATTTAAAGAGTCATGGTACCCGTCTGAGCAAGTTACTCCTCCCAATGTAGGAGCAGCTGGTGTGCCTGCTTCTTCATTTTTTTATTTCGATTTTTTTTTTTTAATTTACACATTAGACCTCCTGGGCTAGGATCTAAGCCTCAATTCTCCTGGAAGTATTTTTTCCAGGAATTTTTCGGGGAGGTATTTCTATGAAATGATCTAGGAAATATTCACAATGAAATTGAAAAACCCGATGCCTCAAACAAATAAGCAAAATAGCCTCAACATGCAAATGACGCATGAGACCACACACCTGATGGAGCGTTCTCCATGTTCCAGTCTCTATCTCCGGTTAACATCTCCCGGGGCACTTGCTATACGTGTCGGCACAGCCTTCCTCCTTTCGGCAAAGTATGATCCCGTACTGTTACTCGCAAAACAGGGTGCGTGTGAGCTAATATGCTTCCATCCTAGGAGGCTACTTGTGTGCCAGAGCCGAGAGCGGGATGGGGGGCGGAGGAGGACCCGGGGCGGCCGCTGGCTCCCGCGCTGCTCCCGCCCCGCTCCGGCCGCAGGTAGATAAAGGATGCTCTTCCCCGCCGCCCGCCCGCCCTCCCCGCCGCTCTCTGCCGGCGCCCGCCTCCCCCTTTCCTTCCCGGGAGGCGAGGGGGCTCCGCACCTGTGCGCGGCGCTCCGCGGCTGCCCCGCCCGGCAGGCGGGGGCGGGAGCGCTCTGCGGTGCCGGGGCTGACGAGCAGGGGGCTCCCGGCGCCGGAGGCGGCGCGGCGGCATCCCCATCCTCCTCCTCCTCCTCCTCCCCATCTTTCCCTCCCTCCCTCCGCCTCCTCCCTCCCTTCCCCCGGGCGCCCTCTGCACTTTCTTCTCGAACCACCCTCGTAGGCAAACTTTGATGGGGAACCTCGCACCGCGCTGGAAAAATGCCGGTTATGAAGGGATTACTGGCACCCCAGAACACCTTCCTCGACACCATCGCCACCCGATTTGACGGCACACGTGAGTCCGGGCTGGGGCAGCGGGCGTCGGCTCCGGGCGCCCGGAGAAGGGGTTGCACGGGGGGCACCGTGTGTAGGGTGGGAGCCTCCTCGTCCCTCCCCTCCGCCCTCCGGGGGTTTCCTTGGCACCAGGAATGAGGAGGGGGAAAGCGAGGGAGCTCCCAGCCTCTCCCGCTCTCCTGCCTGGCTCCTCCACAGCTCTGCAGGTGAGGAGGGTGCTGGGTTCCCGCTCCCCCCGACCCACTGAACGGGGGCTCCGGGAGACCCGGGGCCAGGGCGAGCGGGACTGCCGCCAGAGCCAGGATCTCCGCAGGAAAGTTGTGTGCTGGGCTGGGGCTCCCCCTCCCGCCCCGCGCCCCGGCAGCTGAGGCGCTGCGAGGGAAAGGCAGGCTTCGGAGCCCGGGCAGGGCTGTGGCAGGAGGTTTGGGGATCTCTTTTTTTTTTTTTTTTTTTTTTTTTTTTTTTTTTCTTCTTTTTTCTCCCCTTTATTACCCCCAGCCCGGCTCTTAAACCTCCCTAAAAGCTGAATTCCTGTAAGCCGGGCTCAGCAGCGGCAGCAGCTGTTGCGGGGTGCTACGGGAGGGGAGGGAGGAAGAGGCCCTTCGGCGGCGGCGCGGCGCTGGCAGCGGCGTCCGGCTGCAGCACCATGGACGGGGCCCGGGGCCCCGCGCCGCTCCGCGCCCCGCACCGCCCGGCTCCGCTCCGCTCGGCGGCTCCTCCGGCCAGGCCCTGCCTCAGCGTGCGGGGCCGGCTGCCGTGCGGGAACTTGGCTTTGTCGCCTGAAGCTGTGGGTCAGGAGCTGGCTGAGCCTCGAGTTTTGTTTCTTCTTTAACGGGGCTCGTTAAAAAGAAGACAAAAAAGAGCGGAAGGGGGTGTGGTGTGAGAGCAGATTTGGGCTAAAGCGAACTCCCTTCCCTTTAATTCCCTTAAAAAAAAAAAAAAAAAAGTCCGGACATCCAAAGTGGAGGAAAAACAAACTCAGGTTTAAGTCGCCGTCAGCTGTTTCTTGACTAAAACCATCGCAATCTAATGGGCTTGGTATCTTCTTGATTATGCATCTATTGGCATTTTCTCAATGGCTCAGTCAGTGCGCGATTAAGAAAACTGAACTGTGATTACTGTGTCGATAAGTTGTAAAATGTCAGGAAAATGATATAGTTGCTGAGAGCAGTTGCAGAGAAGCACAGAACTGCATTATGACTGCTCTGCTAGTCTGAGGAGACATAGCTAATTATGATTATGCTGTGTGTAATTGATACTTCATTATAAAGCAATCCCTCTTAAGGCTACTTAGATGTACCTTTAAATTCCTTCGACTACAGAACTCAAAGTCCTTTTCCCCTATCCTCCACCCTTTTATTTCTATAACGCATATGGGTATTATTTACTGCATATTGAAACATGCAGCTCTAACAGGAGTTTTGTTGCTGATACTGTCATTTGCCAGAAAAGCAGTTCTTCCCTGATTTGTGCTCAGGATCCTCCCCCTTTACAATGGCTTCCTTTCAAAGGATGGAGCACATGGCCTGCGAGCTGTAGACACAAACACTTCACAAATTCTATATTGTTCCTCAAAGATCAAATTTAGCAAGCAACGTTAGTGATGACGTGCAGGTCTTTAATAAACACTAGAAAAATGTCTAATCCCAGTGTTCTCAGTGAGACCAACAGACAAGTGTGGTAGAAAGTTTATTGCTTAGCTGAATTCTATAGCTAAATGTAGCTACTTTTTTTTTTTTTTAAAGCAGTAATTCTGCTAATCTTCACAAAGTCATTTGGGCCAGTCTTTTCTTAAACAAGAAGAAACAGACCTCGCTGTCTTACTTTGAAATCTCTAATGCTAACAATTCATCTACTTTTTTCCTGGGATGTAATTGAAAAAGAATGCAATTAGGTATTTAAGTACCTCAAGAAAAAACAGCACCCTATATTTTATTACAGGTAGTGATTTTTTTTCTTTTTGGTTATCGTTTCAGAATTTGACTTAAATATTAAACAGGCCTAATCTAGAAGTCATCATTGTACGATTATCAGTTCACAAGGGAAGACTTTTTATGAACTACGTAGTCTTACATCTAATACAACTTTGGAGGATGGTACTATTCTATAGAAAACCCATAGCGTGTCCTTTAAATTAAAGAATCACATAACATCTCTTTTAGAGTGTTAGAGTAAAATGATGAATCAAATTAATGTTTTTTTTCTGAAATGAAGTTATGGATACCAATCCACATCATAGCTCAATTTAAAATCTTTGGAACTGGCTCATCATCTTTGTTGCCTTGATACAACATATATTTTTTCCTTTAAAAATAATAAGTTTAAATACAAAAATACTAATTTTTTTTTAACTGACAATTTTTTTTTCAAATAAAGAAATACAATTTTCCAAAATGTGTATACATATATGAGCATAAAGTAGAAACATTAAAGCAAATTTTGTTTTCATTTAAATTTTCCAGGTGGTATTACTGGGGTTGTTCAGGTGGCAGGAATTGGTCCCATGTCTTCCTAGTTTTATAGGTGATACAGTCTGTGAAAGGAATAGAGCAGATACATGGCACTGAACCTGAGGCTCTGTTTCATAAACTACTTTGACCCCATAGGTGATGATATTTAAATGTTCAAATGCGGTTTTGTGTCAAAAGGCTTTTTTTTGGTTGTTGTTTTAACGTAGTCTGTAGTTAACAGACCTCCTTTCATTTTAAGCCTCTGGGAAGGATATATTATGTTGTCATCAGTGATAGACTAATCCACCAATGCATCTTTAATCCAGAAGAGGGATAATTCTAATTCTGGGCAGCAGTGCAAGAAAGGATTCCAGATAATATTAGAAAATACGCTTTGCTTTGCCCAGACCTCTTCAAAAATTCATTCACACAAGTCTTTTAATTTTACTATTGCAACTATTTATGTCTAATTAGCAATTATGAATCACATTATGAAAAAATTGTCTATCTCAGAAAAGCACAGATAACTTCTTGGCAGATACTGCAGCTGCTCAGAATTCTCACGGTAGATATTCTTTATTGTTACATGTGTGTTACACATATGTATTCTTTACGTATCAAACCAGTGGATGTATGCTGAACAAAGAGAATTAGATTAATGTTGGGGTGACTCTTAGCTGTGCAGATCTCGGATCTCCTGCAAAGTTCCCAACGTTGCATATGTGCATTAAGGGTTTGCCTATCTGGATTTCTGTGACAGAGCTCTTGGATCTGCCTATGTGTAATTATACCTTTATCTTCTGACAACTCTGAACTGTCTTCTGTGTTCCTGACATTGTATTTAAGTCAATGTTTTCTGAAAGGGCTTCCCCCCGCCCCGATGATTAAGCACCAGGTCATCCAAACACTTCTTGGTCCCTCTGTTAGCAATGTGTTTATGCGGTTATGGCTCATTCAGAAAACAAACATATGCATTTTCAAATTAATAAGTTGTGGTTTGGATTTTGGGGGGGTTTTGGGTGGTTTGTTTGTTAGGGTTTTTTTCCTCCAGGATTTCAAGACAATATTATTTTCAAGTGTGAAAATATTTCCAATATAAGCCTGTAATTAAACCCTCCAAATAATATGAAACTAAATGTCTGAAGTGAGTTTGCTTCAAGCTTTTGAATGGAAAATTTGTACATTTTTGCTTCTCATCCCTGTTTAGATTAGAAGAAGCATGCAGAAATTGTTCCATGGTAGAAAATTATGTTTTATTGCTTTCTCATACGTATATAAAAATACATATTCTGCGTGTACTATTTATTTATTCAAATAGATAAATCTACACCAGAGGTGGTTGTTTCTGAGAAAGTATCACAAATTTGTAGAAAGTGAAGCTAGAACAGGTTTAGGAAATGGCCTCGTTAATTTGTATTTTTAAAAGTATGAAAATTTTGTGTATGGTTATACTATAAAATGACAGCTGAAGTTCTATAATTATCTCTTGTGTCTATCAAATATGATCAGATTCCAAATTAAGTGTGTACTTCCACATCCTTATTAACCATCTTGTATGATCAGCCTAAGCTGAAGATCAAGCTGAGTTAATTCCTTCTTGCTCACTGTCAATGGTGATAATTTAATAATTCCCTATTTGCTGAACAACTTCTACATTCAGATTTGTTTCCCAATTAAAAACTTGCTCGAGTATTAACAAATACTATTCTGTACCTAAGCAGCAGTTTTCATAACTTCTTTTTTTTTGGTCCTTACCAGTCACATGCGTTCAGTTTTCCAGTTGCTTTAGTCACCCCTGAGGGGCAATCAAGAGGAACCTGATGAGAACATACAGATTTAAGCCTATCAAACTTGGTGTCAGTGAGATTCCACTGGCATTGTGGGGTGAACTAGGTTGTCTCTTTTGAATAACCAGCAGCTGGTGCAGAACTGAAAGCCTTTGTATACAGTGATGTTCCCAGATTGCAGAGGTAGATAGCTTGCATTTCTCCCCTGCTAGCCACCCCCATCATTTGCTTTCCATGCTCATAAACAAACTGGTGAGGTCTGCTGAGCTTTCTGAAGCTTTGTTGTCAAATTCCGTGTCTCATTCAGATTGAATCCTATCCTCTCTAGATCAGTCAATGTTCTGCTTAATCTTAACATGGTTATCACAAAAACTTTAAAGGCAGCAAAGCAATTTTTGGATACTGATGCTACTCAGCAGTTCTCCCCGAAACAGGCTTGAGGAATTACAGCAGTGTCAGGTGCAGGGAAACAATGACTGAGCTTTCCAGGGGAGGACGGTGTTGATCAGAGTGGTCCACCTCCCAAAGACAAAAGCCTGCAACCAAAGATGGGTGAAAGATTCAAACTGTGATAAGCACTGGTTAAGGTTAAAGAGGCTTCCAAGTAGTGACAGAGGAAAAGTTGGTGGCCTGTCAAACTCTCCCTCTGAAGGAGTGGAGGTGCAGTGAAGGTTCTTTCTGCTAGAGATCAAGTTCAAGTTAATCAGCCAGAGGATAATTTCCTAAGATAAGTATATAATTGGTCTTCTGTTATGCAGACTCGTTTTGCCCTTTTGCTTATATCATTGGATAAGTAAATAACGTGTTGTTTTGAATGAATCATGTATTTGTTACTGCAAAAATATATCGTCAACATAAGAAAAAATCTTGCTTGTTCTCAGCTCAGAGTATAAAGAAAGCAAACGCTTTTCTTTTTGTACTTGTCTCTGTAAGACATGGCCTCTGTTGCAGCTCACTGTAGCTCTGTTACTAAAAAAAGGCAAATGTGATTTTGACTATAAACCAGGGGTCAGATGTTGGAATCTGTGTTGTGCTGTTGCTCTTTGCTGGAAGTAACCAAGAGGCTAGATTAAGCAGCTACTTGAAACATCTTTTCGTATTCTTTTGGCATAAGCTTTGGGGGTGTAGAACCTCATAATTTAAGGTTGTTTTATTTGGATGATCTTTGCTTTCAGCAGCTATAGTAACTTCTGATTCTAACTTGAGCTGAAGTTGGACCTTAAACACACAGAATTGGAGGGGTTCAGAGGCACATTAAGACTACAGTTGTTAACCAATTCTTAAATTCTGGTCCTAAGTATCTGGTTTAAGGAAAAAATAAAAATGTGCACGTGCCATTTTTAATATCCAGCCACTGGTTTATACTTTAAAATCATGAAAACTCATTATTACTGTATGTTTTATTCAGAGAGCATGTTACTGCCAGACAAAATACTGATGTATTTGAATTGTCAGGTGGTGGTCTCTTGTTTTTCACTAGACAGAAAGAAGTCAGAATCACAGTCCTGCAGTGCATCTGTTCAGAAGGCTGTGTAACTCGTTAAGCACACCACTTCTGAGTCTGAGGTTCCAGCTTTAATGCTCATAAAAGTAAAGTTAGACTGGTAGCCCACACTGTTGTTTTGGAAGTAAAATCTATTTGAATTAAAGACGAGCATTTGAAATTTAAGAATGGAAAAGAGTCATTACATAAGGGATTTTTTTTTTTCT
Source organism: Gorsachius goisagi (assembly GCA_018403395.1). Lineage (NCBI taxonomy): Eukaryota > Metazoa > Chordata > Aves > Pelecaniformes > Ardeidae > Gorsachius > Gorsachius goisagi. Next base: position 17,697 of record BOSO01003914.1, read on the forward strand.
GAATAATATAAGAATGTTATTCTCACTATTGTTTCTGGGCAGAATTTTATATGTGAGCCTAAGAGACCTGATACTCAGTGCAGTGATCAAAACAAATCTCTGTATTTGAAGTGACATATATTTGAATGAATGTATACTTCGTCAATGGATTACAGAAGAAAGTCTTTAGAGGGTTTCTAAATCTTAGATGATTATCAGGATTCCCACTAGAGATGTTCTGTAAATCCACTCTTTTTCTTCTCCAAATCGATGATGATATTTTCTTCTCTGATAAATTTCAGTGAGTAAATAGGTTTGCTCTGAAAATAGATTTATCTTATTGTTCTCATTGCATTTATACATTCAACTTCTATTTTACCCCATTTTTATTTTGTTTATCCAGGTAGCAATTGCATACACATTCCCCATCTTTTTGGATGCAAAGAAAATGTGCTCAGAGTATTGCTCAGAGCAACAGAACAATAGAAATACAACAAACGCACCACTTCGAACACATGTAGAAGTGTAAGCAAATATGTATGCATGAATATATTACAATAAATCAGCAAAGGTATGGGTTTTCAGAGCATTAACTACTGTTAGTATTATTCTAATGTAATCTATTTTTGAAAGACAAGTAAGTTGTATGTATTTCATTAGCTGTAGCCTGGAAAATGTGAACACTGGCAATTGCTACAGTAGTTCTGCATTTTCACAGGCTAGCTTACCTTATCATGTGTTAAAGTGACTACCAGTAAAGAGCAATTAAGGAACAACCTGCTCCCAAAGTAATGATGTTTCCTGCCCACTCAATCTAAAAATAAATATATACGAAAGAGAGAAAAAAGAAAGGGGGGAGGGATAAAGAAACAAACAAAGCATTCTCAAATTGCAGACAGGAGAGAGACTTCCTCAGCAGTAAGAAAAGCTGTCTTTTGGAGTTTATCTTGCCAAGTGCTTCTGGCCCCTTCTGTTTTCTGGGGCTGATAATAGTATTCAGAGGCTTTGGAACAGGTGTTGTTCTTAAAATACTAGCATATTCAACAACGAACTTGACATTACGTATCTTGTGAGCATCCCTAAAGCTTAATGCTGGGCTGTCAATCATGTCAAGGACAGCTGAAGACAATTGCGTTATGGAGAAACATCTTGTCTTCCCTGTTGATCTTGGATGCAGGACTTGTTTTGAGAAAAGTGGTCCACTATCTTATGATGTTGCAATGTTTTGCCCCTTTTCAAGGAAAGGTGGTTTATTTTTTGTTGGGGGTTGGTGGGTTGGGGTTTTTTTTCCCCTCCTTGTGAGTCATCTATTCTATTTTCAGTGGCTGCTTAAGACTGGGTCTAGAGCTTTCTGATCCACTGAGAGAAACCTAGGTTGAGTCAGTCATCCCTGGGTCTTTCAGAGGTGTTTTTCAGCAGAACATATTTTTAAGGGTTCATGGCCAGTTTAATTATTTTCCATTAGTGTTCAAATTATATAAAAAACGTTCAGAATTCTGCAGTATTTTATCCTTAAAGCAGCACTGCTTCTTTGTGAAGATCAGTGAACTCTGATAGGACTTATTCTGTGTAAGGAAGAAAACAAATAAGCATTAATGAGGATAGCCAAGGGAACTGTCCTAACAAACTTCTAAAATGTCCCCTCTCAAGTGGAATGAAAGTAGTAACAGGTTCTATAGCTGAGTTTGTCCATCTTTGAGAAATTAGGAAAAGTATTGAAAATACAAGTAAAATAACTGCCATTACCATCCAGGTTCTTCACATAATTCTGTAATGGCAAACTAATAACATGCAAAGTCAATTTTTTTGTCAAAATGAAAGAAAAGAAAGCCCAATTTTAAAAACTTCTGAACTAATTTTCTTTTCAGTGAAACCAATATGAAATTTATTCCAGTTAAAATAACATTTTTTTTTTGCTTCAGTGAGAACAGAATTGTTCAGGTACAACTTTTACCATTGCTTTATAGGATTCTGCAAATCCCTGCAATAGCTTTTATCAGGTTTGCAATTTGAGTCTGTGTCTTTCTTAGAGTGACTGTAGATGTATCCTGCTGAGCTCATCAAAATTGTATCGGTATCTTACTTAGGTAAATGAATGAGGAGTCTGGCCCAAGACCTTAAATGACCTTTCCAAATAAAACCTTATCTTTTCCTATTTTTTCTAGTAAAGGTATTCCAAAATGTTCATGCACTAAGTACAAAAACTTTTCCTTAGTACCAAGCCCAAAACAAATGAAAAAACTTATTTCTGTGTTTCAGGAAATATGAATTTATATACTCTTAAGAAGAAAACACGAAATATCAGGAAATTATTTCCTTTAAAATTCTTGGTATTTGACAAAGAGTTAAAAGAAGTTAACACAAGTTTTAACAGAGAAAATAATTCATAGGTCCAACAACAGGAAAAAAGAAGAAAATTTGTTGTTGCAAAATTACTTTTTTAATAGATCAGTAAGAAAAATGTAAATACATCCCATCCATACATTGAGTCTGGGTTAGGTCTTTTCTGTGTCAAAAGGAGAAATGGAAGAAAAACAACTGTGATACAATCTAACTTGAATTTTCTTTATTGAAGACATGTAATCTATCATTACTTGTTACCATAAAGAAAAAATAATGCAAGAAATCTTGTTTACAGTAAAGGAATTAAACACCAGTATCTAGATGTATTACCTTTGGGCGGGGGGGGGGAATGTAGGCAGTTTCAAGGTATTCTTATATAAAGTTATAATTGTTCCCTTTTAAAAACAACTTCCAGTGTGCTAGCATTGAATTTACTTTTTCTTTAGACTTTCCTTATGGCTGCTAGGAGTCCAGGTTCCAGCTTTTAGGACTTTTAAGGGTTCAAAGTTGCAAGGTTATTTTGCTTTTCCTTCAGTTTGAACCTATAGAAATACAGGAAGATTAATCTAGACAGCATGGACTTGAAACTCATTACTACAGCTTTTTTTGCTGCCCTTTTCTTTTTGCCTTCCATCTCCCTCAACAGCTTGTTATGATACGTGACTAGACATCTTATTCCAAATGTATGAAAGAGTGGAGTTCTCTGGTCATTTTGTCATTTATTTGATTTTTACAATGACAAAATTGTCCTAAAACAAATAGCTTGTGGGTTTGGTTTTTTTTTCTAAATGTCAGATATCTCCTGTGATGAGAAGAGTATGTTTTTGCATAAATTATGTCTTTTCTCACATTTTGGAATTAACAATGATAAGAAACATAATGAGAATATTATATTGGTTTAGAGGAAAATATTTTTGTAGGAAAACCAAACTTCTTTGGAAGATCAAACACCACCTTTGGTGAGGAAAAGAACTTCAATAAATCAATAATAGTCATGGTATATCAGCAATAAGCTGACTTTCGTTTTTTAATGATCCAAACAAAAATATACAATATTTTAATCTTTGTCTTTCTTCTGAATATATGGATTAAGACTGTGAGATAAGGCAGTAATTGCATTTACTAACCTGGATTGTTTCTTTATTGTGTTGAGTGATCTTGAGGCTACGAGTTTGGACTTTTCTATTTCAAGAACAGTGGGAAGAAATACACACCTTGTGAAACTGCAGTTATAGAACCATGTGTTAGGCTTTTCAATAATTAAAATTTCAGTGTAGAAAAGTATAGTTAATACATATTAATGGAGAGGTTGAGTTACACATTTGCCAAGAATAAGGAAAGTTAACAGGATCACTTATTTTCAGAGAAAATATATTGTTATAGGTTGTGACTGTTTCAGTGGTGTAGCAATTAGGCAGCATGGAAGGAAAAAGGTGAAAGAATAGTGCTGTTAAACACTGTACTTTGGGTGGGCTATTCAAAGCATTACTGTAAATTAGCGTTTGTGATTTTAAACTATATTGTGGCTTTAATGGCCCTATTTTAAGCAGAATGTGATACAAGACAATATGGCCAAGTTACTACTTAGTCATGCTCAACAGCTGTTTCTGCTTTGGAAACAGAAAGCAGGATGCATTAGATATCCTGAATCTCTTTATTATATTTTTACAGAAATATTTACCTAAACTTTTTTTTAAAGTAGACTTACATGAGATTTTTAGAATTCATCAGGAGAGTGGCTCTGCTGATAGTGCCTTGTATCTGAGAATGGTTAGAGCATATCATGCTCCATGCATCTGTTACCCACAAATTCTTGCCTGGAACTAGCCAGGCAGTGGCTCTTACATCTCACTACATTGAGTCCTTCTCTAAGGAAAAGGTTGGTAGGCTTGGCTACTTCACATCAGTTTTGTGAACTCACTTCAGTGCAGTATGAGACAAAAGGATGGAGGATTTGTCTTTTCCTTGCTTACACATGTGCTAAAGTCTGTGCTGGTGAAAGCTTACTTCCAGATTTTCTTCTGGTAGAGTGTAGGTTTGCACCGAACAATTTCCAATAGCTTTGACATCCCTATAAGAACTTGTCGTTTTTTTCCGCTTTGAATCTGTTATTTTTTTTTCTTCAAATTCATTAGCAATTAAGGGTAATTATTTGTTAACTGTTTATCATATCTGCAGTCACTAGCCATAAGTGATGTGTATTTTGAAAAACCAGGCTATTCTCCATTAAGTCTTATTAAAAACCTTAAGAGAAAATAGTTTATAAGTGACCTTAAATACAAAATCAATTTTTTTTTTATTTACAGTATGAACTGGAGTGGTAAATGATTTTCAGAGGGAAGGGGTAGTCTTATGTGGTAAAGTGTATGAGTCATCTTTAGCCAAGAAAGAGAAAAGAAGGGAGCAGCTGGGAAGAAGCAGTGATTGACTGATGGGATTGCTGAGTGAGCAGCAGGTAATGCTTTGGAATGAACTAAATGGCAGGAGCACTGTGGGAAGCTTCACTCTGGTGCAGAATATGGCCAGGGAAATATTACTGTGAATGAGTATAGTCACAAGAGGATTAAAAACACTGTCTTCTCTCTCCTTAGAGAACAAATTACATGTGACCTTACCTAGCACTTCATGGAAAGCCGTCTGGCAGTCTTGAGTGTCATAGGACAAAGTGTCTTCATTATCTTCTTGGTGAATGCTTAGCCACTAACACTGAGGAATTCAAGTCTTCATTTCGTTGTATGATAACTTCTAGCTGGTTGATATGCAGGAAGTTAAAATTAAAAGTAAGTTGGGTAGCTGGCTTGGTGAAAAAGAGCAGTAAGAACTGACTATGGCAACTTATTTTGGGTTTTGTGGGGTTTTTAAATTTTATTTTTTTTATAAAGGGCTGTCTTTATAAACAGCTACTTTTATAAACAGAATGAGGAACCAGGTTTTTTTTGTTTTAACTGATTTTAGGTTTTTTTACGTGTGGATGACTGGATAGCACATGACCTTATTTCTTCATAAACTTGCATATAGTAAGTCTGAAAGTCTGCCATGGTTCTCATGTTTGCCGTCTGTCCTGCCCCTCTCCCAGAAGTTTCCTCTCCTGCTGTTGGGGTGGATCTGATCTGACCAAACAGCCGCTGAGCAGCTGCAGGTTGCATCCTGGCAGTGAAGAGTCCCAGCTTAACTCCATGCACAGGGCTGTGAATTACAGCAACTCGGTGCTGCTTCCCCAGGCAGCTGATCGATCCCTGCAGCAGAGGCAGCGATCAGCAAGAGTCAGGATGGACAGATGGAAATTACTGCAGACATTTAATCTCATTAGTCATAATTCTTACACAAATAAAACAGGCAGCTGTTGAGCTGTTTTCATACTGCTATGATCAGGATCCAGATGGGGACCTGGGGTTTTGGTTCCAATTGCAACTCAGTGCTAATAACCGAAGCAGAGAGTGGAAGCAGTAACTCTTGGAGAAATGCACAGAGACTTTGTTGTCTGCCTCCATTTGGAGCTATCTGAATTGCTTTTTTTTTTTTTTCTTCCCTGCTTTTGTCCTAACTAAACAGAATAACTATGTATTAGAGATGTGCTTCTTTTTGACCCCAACAATATCTTCAGAAAAGCAATTATCTATCTGGACCTTTCAACACTTTGTATTTCAGGTATGTTTATAAATACAGAAACATATATGCAGGTGATAACCTGCTTTAATTGCAGAAGAAAGCATGCTTCAGTTAGGAGTAGTGGTTCAGGTATTTATCTTTCTGCTGAAGAGTCTTCTGAGAATGATTGCTTGAACTGTCAGGGCAGCTGCAGGCCTTCTGTTTGTGTCTTTTGTGGTGAATAATTTTAACATTACTAATTTCTGATGTCTTTTTTGTGGTTTTTTTTTTTAAATATAAATAATCATAACCTGATGTGGTATTAATCTCGCCTGAAATATAACAAATTACTGAAGAAAGAACTTTATATAAATAGGTATGATCACTTGCAGAAATCATGAAACAAGGAAAAGATTTCTTCCAATGGAGACAACAGTCAGAGGGGGCAAAGAAAAACAGCCACTATATGTATCATTAAGTAAGGTGCAGAGTATAGGTAAATTGTCACTTGTGAGGCTGTCAGTTGGACAAGTGAATAGTGCAAGGAATATCTCTTCCAGGGAAGCAGGAGACCAAATTCAGGGAATTATTAGCCACATAAATAAATAATGTTGAACTATAGTAATTCATTCAGCTTTTACCCTTATTCTGCTTTTAAAAACACATTTTCCTTCTATGAATTCTCTGTAGGCAGCGTCTTCCCACTGAACGGGAGAAAGACAAAAGCCAGAAAGGGCAACAACAGAAATACTGTAGGACCCACACCTTGATGGGAAGATCTTAATAAGTCTAGTTTTGGAAGATGAGTGAAATCATTACAAGTAAAGCTAAGAGGTTAGAATTAATTGGGGGAATTACACTAGGTTCTTTCCTCAGCCTGATATGGCTGATATGTTATTTTATACAAACTGTCATAAAAAAAAAAATACTTCCAGGGGTAAAATTAAAGGTTATGAGACATTTTCTGCCACCTTTACACATCCTGTTCTATGTTGGGCTGACTTTCTAAGATGACTTAGAAGGAAGGGAGAGAAACAGTTTTTTATATTTATAGCATGAAGGTATTCTCTCCTAACACTTTTATGGTCAGAAGTACATAAAATTGATTGCTCATGTTAATTAAAATGTACATAGTAATTATTCTAAAGAAAATATTTTTCTAAAGTAAAGTTAATGAAAAAGAATCTTTGTAATGGGGTTTCTTAGTTTCATAGTTGCTGTTTTTCCAGCTATTAAACTTTAACATATTGCTATGCAGAGCACAGTGATTTTATTTCATCTGTTTTAATGCTCAGAGTATTGTAGCAGTTTACATAACACTTGAATGTTTTGATGTTCATTTATCATGGTTAATTCGTGGCTTCCAGGGAGAGTTTGTGAATGGCACAATAAACTAAATATAATAATAGAATAGTTTGCTCTTGAAAGCAGGTGTTTCCTGACAGCTTCTCATGCTTGGCAAGCAAAGTTTGTGGCAGCAAACCACTGCAATGAGCATTCTGATAGCTTAGCTGTGGGGGGAAAAAAAAATCTTTGCTTTTTGACAGACCTCACTCATATCTTCTTTGGTACATGAGATAATGCCATCTTGGGCTACATGACATGGAATATCTCTCAGATTGAGGATGCAAAGTGGGAAATGCTCTCCAGCCAGACTTGGTCCAACTCCATGGCATGCCGTTCTGCTGCAGAGAAGCACCAATGCCTCTCTTGTTCCAGGAACCCCTGTGCCAGATTCGTACGTGATTAGTAGATCAAATATCAGGGCTGGCAGTTCCATATGCAATGTAGGCACCAGACAGGAAAGGGTCTGAAGTGCTGCACTGTGTGATATTCAGACCTGTGTGCTGGGATTATGAGGCAAGAGCCAAGAGCTGTTCTCTGTATTATAAAAAAAGGTAAAATGACACCCAGAAATAAAGCAAACTGTATCCATAGAAATTCTTTCTGTCAGTACCGCTACTCCACACAAAGGGGTGTGTTAGTTATGGTTGTTAAATCCTCAGTGATTCCTGAATGAATTTGTACTTGTACTTATCAAGCATATGGCATTAATACGAAAAACAAAACCAAAAAACCTCCTTCTGCAGTTCTGAACCAAAACATTTCTCTTCAGTTTTTAATTATCTGACATTTTGGATCGATTCTGCAATTTTAGCAGATTTTAAGTTTAAAAAGTAATTTTCAGAAGCCTTTTGTATTTTATTACTTAAGAAAGCTCATGATCAAAACAGTTTCAGGTTCTCTAGCAGTGTCTAAATAGTTCAGTTGCTCAAGTGTAGTGGTAAAGGACTTGATAATTGTAACAGAAGATAGAGATGTTAGAAGGATGAGGGATGTATCTTATTTCCACAAGTGCAAGCTACTACGAGAGTTACAGTTATGAGACTTTCACAACCAAAAGCCAGCCTCACACCATATCTATCCCATTCTTGCCTAGAGAGGGATGTATTTCACACCCTTAATTCTTTCTGTAGGATAGTTACTTTATGTGAATGGCTTATTGTACATGAGAAGCATGGTTCCATCCTTACCCTGTATTTCCAAAATTACTCTTATATAAAGAAACCCTAACAAGACCAAGCTAGCAGGAAACGTTAAACTTAGCTTAAACTATAGTGGTGACAAACCTGAAGAAACAAAACAGAGAACTAGATAGTCTAGGTCACAGAAACTCATCCTGCCTTAGAAACAGATAATATCTCTTTCTAATCTTGGAATGTTCTCAATCACAGACTGAAGAAATGAAGAGGATTTTTCATGACAAGGGATTTGTAACAACCTACGCTAGGATGAAGCAGCATGTCTATAAAGAGGAATTCTATCTTTACTTGCAACGCATATCTTTCACAGCATTAATGCTCAGTCAGCAAGACAAAAACTTGTCATATAAATGTTGTTTAAAATGTCTAGGATGAAAAAATATTCCTATAAAAATGTACTTCCTACTTTCCAAAAAGTTCTTCTAATAATTCAGCTTTCAGATCAAAAGTGAAAAGAAAATTACATAAATGTTTAAAAAGAAAAGGAAAACCAAAACTAAAAGAAGAGAACTCAGGGAAGTGACTGTCAAGTAAACAAGCTTAACATAAATAAAAATGTGACAGTAATTGACTTCTATATTTTACCACATTGACATGTTTGTTATTTCATAACTTCAGGATGGCTATGTTGCATTCCAGCACTTTGTGAAACATCGGCAGTACATGAGGAGTTGACAGTGGTTTTTACTGGTATTGAGTCAGTTTTCTGAGGCACAGCTGAATTTTTGTTTTCAGTCTACTGAAAACAAAAGTATAACTACTATGAATATGCTAAGGTGTCATGGTTTGTTTACCTGTTTTCAAAATCATCAAGATCAGAACCTCCTAGCACTCTTAGCCATATGTACATTTAATTTGTTTCTCCAAGGTAGTATCGTTTGTGGTTCCTTCCACTCAGCACCCAGGCAGCAGCAACCCAACCTGCATTCTTCTCAAGATAGTTCTCGACTCAGCTCACATAATTTGGCAAATTCCTTTTACTAAGTATGAGAGCTGTCCTCAAAGTGTGGGGATGTTCAGTTGCTTGTTTGTTTACCACGGTAACCGTTTAAGTACTGAGATTTTTTTTTTTATTTCCATTAATAATATGCAGGTTTCAGAGGTGTCTTATAGGAACTATAATGCTAGCCTGAGTTCTTCTCCATAACTGGAATATAAACTGTGATGAGAAATGTGAACTTTAGACCCTAGCCCTGAACTGGTCACTTTTAATAAGCAGGGATCATGGGATTAAACCAAAGGGACATCTAGAAAGTCTCTTTGTATACTCTTTTTTTTTTAAGAATTAATGGTTTTTTGTTGCTTAATTTCATAAAGTGCTGAAATTCTAACATTTAAAATTTGTTAAAGTATCAGATACAAAAATCTCTCTTCAGCTCTTACAAGTCTGTGAAAGGGGGAACAAGTGACTTTTGTGTGCCAAAGAACCAATGAAGCCTTGTTTTCGTCTTGCAATTGAGCTCCTATATGAATTTTCTGAAATCCAGTAAAGTCAAGCTGACACTGAGGCTTTGTGAAAATGGGGGATAAATAATTTCTTTCCTGCCTGTTTTGTGAAGCTTATAGCATCCCAGCGCCCTTCAGACCTCTTCTGCCCTGTTAAATATTGCTGAAAACAGGCAGGGGATTTAGTGTCAAGAAGGGAAAAGATGGGGGGAATCAGATGTGCATGGAGATGTGTTCACTTATGTTCTGTTTACTTTATTACAAAAAAAAGCAACAGATTAAAACTTTCTTGAGAAATTCAGCAAGCATAGGCAATCCACAGCAGTTTAAGTACCACCCTTTATAACACTCAGAAATAGATGCTTAAATGACCCTGCACTGATGTTTTCAAAGTTCAGATGTATTTGGCTTCAGTATCCTAAAAGAAATGCTTGCTACAGTAATTCTGAATCTATTGCCTTGAGAGAAGAAATTAATCAGTTGAAATTATGAGATGTATAATAGTTATATGTGCTAGTTGTACTTCTTGCTATTTTAGATGAGCCTTTTCTCAGAGCTGCCTTCCTCCCTTTTCAGCTAACAAATCTCTCAGTCCATGCCCCTCTCACAAGTGTGAGTAGAAGGACTGAAGATGGGCTTGGTGTCAACTGGTTATTTGGGATAGAGCTTTGAATGATTCTTTTGATTCACTGCCTTGATGAAAGAAGCTCTGAAAGATATTGGTGAATTGGGTACTATCTTTTTTTTTTCCTTAACTGGTTTAGGTTATTTACAGAATGGAGTAAGGAAAAGTGCTTTTCTCCCTTTTGACTGCAGGGGGAATCTTGCATTCCTCATCTTTAGTGCTTCTTGGATGCACTTTAATTAGAGGTCTAAAACAGACTGTATAACTACCCTTCATAACTGCATAAAACTTATGATAAGACTTTCTTAATAGCTCCTCTCAAATCTCTCACATCTGGAACAGTGGAAGCAATTATGTTTGAGTGCTACCTATTTTTTCTGTTTTTATGGAAGGATCTCCTATAACAGTCAGAACTATGCCTGTTAAGAGGAATGATGCAGAGAGTGAAATGGTGGTCAAAAGCAAAGCCACTTTGTTTTTTGTCTTGCATTTTTTCCATGCATCTGCCTGAAACAGATGGAACTTAAGTTAATTTCATCAATATAAATTACTGCCTAAGTTAACTGGAATAATTTATTTGCTTGAAACAGTTTAGAAATAAATGACACTTAAAGGAGTTATCTAGCAACACTCATTTTTACAGTTTCAGCTAAATCATATATTAGCACACAAAATGAAGCAGCTGGGGATAGCTGTGGCACTTGAGAAAGGAACCAAATTTGTATCCACAAATTTAACCCACCTGGGTATGAGGGCTTTTTTAGGTATGTGTGATATAGGTAACAGTCTTAATATGCACATAATGTATTTTCTGATCCTTAAACCTTGATTGGACTACGTATTCAGTTATTTAATGCCTTTACTATTGCTGGACAATATTTTCTTTTTTTCCTAAAAATATACTTGAGTATGAACTTAATGGGTTTAGTGATGGGGATCATAGTCTGGTTCCTGCCTGTAATTTTTTTTTAATACTAAAATAACTATTAATCTAATGACCAATGAAGTGCATGTTGCAAGATGCTTCTAATCAGTCACGCACTCTTTGAGTTATCCCCATGAAAACCATTTCTTCCTAAAATAACAACATTATCTGGCATGCAGTGCCAGAACATCATGTACTACAGTCTCTGTTGTTCTATGCAATGTTAAAAATGCTATCAAAGCAGTTTCCACATAAACTGAACCACCTCGTATACCATTAAGTATTTTAAAATAGCTTTTCCTAACAGCAGATAATATTATGTAGTCTTATTACGTATTTATGACATAAAAATAAGCATCACAAAAACACTTGTTAATATTATAAAGATGCGGGTTTCAATTTTTCCTTCAGAATCAATGATTGTAGAATGCCAGAGCTTTATTAATAGGGAGTAAAAATATGAGAGTTTGGTTGGGTTGGCCTGTATTTGTACTTCCACATGTAGAAATAGGGTAATAAGGAACAAACCCCTCTGACAGTTCTTAAAACACAGACATAAAATTAGTTTATACAAGACCATACATCTCTGATGGGTCAGCATGCAATTTATAACTTGTAGCGCATTATTTTTTATAAGTGACTTCATTCTTTTGAATATTCACCTGTAATTTTCAGATAAGTCTAAGGAGTGAAGTCAACTTAAAATTTGAAACTTCTAGAGGACCAAATGTTTCAGTGTCTTTATTATGAATTCAGTTCCTAAATGGATTGCCAAACATGGGAAAGGGACAGGCAGCTCCAGATGGTGTTTTCGTCATCTGAAAAGTGTCCTTCTCTTCAGTGATTAGAGCAGGGAAGTAAGGAAAAAATGACTGAAGTTTGACGGGACAAAAGGGAGCATAAGTGGCCTTTCCTCCCTGAGACCAAATGGCCATACAGGAGGGTAGTTGTGAAGTTAAGCCATTGAAGAATATTGATCTTTTTTATTATTATTTAAATAATCTGTCTATATAAATGTTACATCGAGTTCTAACCTCTGCAGTGATATGATTTGAAAACAGTTCAAAGATAACGTGCTGTTTCAGACAAACCAACTTAATACTGATATTTGAGCTTAAATCTACTGGTTATATTTATCATCACCAGAAGTTCACATCTGCAGAGCAAAGTATTGAAAGCTGTTGGCCAAATTAAAACTGGGGACAGTTTCATAGGTATGCACTGATTTTACATTAGTTTTGAACTTGATTCAGTTCTTAATGAAGCTAAATTGAAAATTAAACCCCCAGTATTACCCTTGTCTTTCAATGCACTGGTAGTTAAATAGAACAGACGTAGAGATAGATGAACATAGGAAGCTGCACACCGTGGGTTACAAGGAAACGTAAGTGGGTCAGGAGCAATTGGGTTGTTGTTTACCCTTTTCCTCATGTTAGTCTGTAATCCCGCAGGCTGTTGGGAGATTACAGTGGAAAAGAGCAGTCCTGTAACAATGCTGCACATAATATTAATCAGGAAAAGAACCTTTTTTCCCAGAAAACCAGAAGGAGTACTGAGCACCTACCAAAGCATATGCCTTTTCAGAGTGAGCCCTGTAAGGTTTGAAATACCACCTGCTTGTCACTGCATGCTCTCCATCACTGTTCCTCAGGAACATGCAAGCCCAGCCTTCAAAAAGGTAAGAGAGTTGAAAATGTAGCTCCATAGATAGCATCTTTCCCAGCTAGAATATTTTTCATGGAAAAATTGTCCTCATCTCTCTTGATATCACTTGCAGCTGTGCAGGTGTTTCATTTAATGTTGTAACAATACCTGGCCAGTATTTCATGTTGGTGCTTTCTAACTTTTTTATTACTTTAATTCAAACTAACTTATATCATGTCTGTTGTTAATGAGTTTGCATTAAAGACTGAGATGTGGTCTGAATAGGTCCCCTATACATCCTTTAACTTAGACAAAACGTGTATGTGTGAGCACTATAAGGTGTCTGTAGTGTGTTTCACGTGCTCTGGATGCATCACACTAGCCAAGGTGACCTGCCATGTCCATACAATCTGCAACATAGATAGGGTGGACGTGGAGACGACTGGGACAGCATTGGCAAGACTGCCTGTAGCAGCATACCAAGTTGAGTCTGGTGAGACCAGAGTAATATGCATAGGAGACTTCATATTTTCTAAAGGTGGTAATCCACATCTTGCATTCATGGTTTGTCCATCAGTAAAGGCTTTGTCCATGATTTCTGCATGTCCCATGGTCCTGCCAGCCATCTGCTCCTTCAAAGTAAGTCCGTGGGACATGCATTGCAGACAAATGTGGGAAATGCTGAAATTCTTCCCAGGTAACAAGACTGGGTGGGATGAAAAGACACACCTGCGGGGAGTTTCAGATATCTAGTAGTTCTAGGTTTGAAGTTAGACAATCTAAGTTATACCTTCATTCTGGCTCTTGAAGTTATGAGGCTGAGTAATTAACAAAATTCCCTAATTCAATTTTCTTCCATCCTTGAAGTGAGACATCACATACACCTAACTTGCAAGGGGGCTCTGAAGAATGTTTAATGCTTGTAAAACATTTTGAAGATGTACAATGCCCTGCAAAATATTATTACTCCTTATTACTAAGACATTACTTCCCTAAACCATTAGCACTGCTATTATTTAAATAGAACAGAAGTGAGACAAATTTTTCGGCTTTTGGTTATTGCTGTGAACAAATATATTTTTTTTTCAGAGATTTCAATTAAACTGTCAAAACTTAAAAACAAAAAATCCTTTTCACCCTGGTTAAATCTAAACTTTCCAAGCTCTCTCTTGGAGTGAGCAGCCAATGTCACCAACATAATATTAGAAAATTGTCAATAGGCCTCAAGTCCCATCCCTATTTAGCAGCACAGTAAGGTTGTGCTAAGTTCCAGTGACTTCTGAAATAGTACTGACTGTTTGCGAAGCTGTGCAATTACAGCTGTTGCTATATGTCATCCACAGAGCAATAATGAAGATATATTGTTTATGCAACTTCAGCTAAACAGAAATATATTGGATTTCTCAGTTATGATGGCAGTTGTGTTTTGAGAAGCTTTATGGTTTCTACTGTAGGTACATGTTCTCCAGTTATCATCGCCAAATTAGTTGAAACAGAACCAGGTTGTAGAAAAGGGTTGATTTCCACATCCTTTTCAAATTTTATCCATGGTGTTACTGTTACGTCTAACCATCTTGTGCCTCAAATAATATTTTATTGTCTGCTTGTATGATTTTCCCAGTTGGATTTGTCCATTCTTTCTGAATGCAAAATAATATTTTAAAACATCACAAAAAGAAACAAACTATCCTGTCATCATGAAGGATTTTTTTTTTTCTCCTTTTTTCTTCTGGCTACTTCATTGAACTTACAAAGTTGCAGGACTTCTGTTTTCTTTCTTTCTGCCTCATATGGTCAGCTACAATCTTTCTTTGTGTGAATGCTCCACACTCCCTTTGTAGGAGTCAGAGTGATGGATAGATGGGATAGGCCAGTGAAATAAATAGATGGAAGACCAGAGCCTTTTATTTGCTAAAGACTGTCAAGGCTTAAGCTGAAAAGGCATACATGCTATTCTTTCAGAAACTCAATGTAGAGAAATGCTACTACAATGGACCTATTAGAAGGCCTGTCCCTGGAATACTAATTTTCCTTTTTCTTCCTTTCCTTGACTTCTGAAAGCATTTGAGTTTTTTACATCTATTTCAGGCTATTCACTTCATCCTTCCATATGCATGATGCCTCTTCCATTTTTGCATAGAGGCTGGGTGTAGATGGGCAGCGAAGAGCAGGATTACAAATGCCTCTTTCTGTGACCCATGTGCTTTCCACCTGCACAGCTTTACCACATCCGCTATTTTTGCTTAGGAAGAACTTAACTGGTTACTTGCTGACTCCTAAATCATCGTGGGCTGGGGCTTAGGCTCATCCCTTCTTTTGACCTATATGACTTTGTCCAAGCCCACTCTTTAAGCATTTTTGTATAAATCATGTGAATGGTTGCACTGAAAGACTTTGTCTTAATACGTTCTTTAAGATTTTCCCAAGAAGATCTTTAAAATACATAAAAATAAGCTTTCACGTAATCTTAACAAGAAAAATAGCTTTTGAATTGTAAAGGAGATAACTATTTCATTGGGATAAATTTCAGAAGTTCGCATTTATTTAAATCTTAACCTTTTAAAGACTCTGAGGAATCTTAAGTATCCATCGGACGCTGCAGCTCAGCAACAGCTTATTCTTCAGACAGAAATATTTCAAAAACTCCTATAACCATATGTAGCCAGAAAAATACATATTAAACCCTGAACGGTGAACCCTAAGGTCGGTTTCTATTTGCAAAGCAGTAGGAGAAAATACCTATTTATTTTTTTTAAATGTTTAATACTATAAGCCTTGTTTGCCATCCATTTTTAATAATAGGCTTTCATGATAAGTGTTGTTATTTCTGCTGTTTCTTGAACAATTTAATACAGATTTTCAGATCAGGATGTGCCATAAATATCAGAGTGCAAATAATCTATCATTATACAGACATTTCATAAATAATGCATGGCTGTGACATGAATGAGCATGCATAACTTGCAAGGTAATCTTTTGAAACATTGATAAATATATGCAACAGAAATTTGTAAAAATTTTTCCCACCTTTGCAACACCTACACACTGATGTATTAAGGAGACAAAACGGAAGTTTAAAACACAGAAATAAAAGAGTGTTCTTCAGCATTGTTAGTTGTAAGTGCAGACCATAATTATAATTGTTCTTTCAGTCTGTTGGGGTGCTAGGTGAGAAGATAACTGCACAATTAGTAAATCAACTTAAGGAAAAAACTGGTATATATATCCCACTTCTGAAGATCATACTGTTGACTAGCAGCGCTGTGTGCAATATTCCATGCAAACTTTCTTGGGTGTGTTATTGTCAGATGATACACATATCAAAATGCAAAGTGTAGCATTTAAAAAGAATAATTCAGCTCAAATGATGAATATAAATGCAACTTAATTGTTTCTTACTGTTATTGGTTTATCATAGAAGATAACTTTAATTTTGTTCTGTGAATATGAACCCTGAGTACTTCTTTGTCACTATTTAGCTTTCTTAAGTATATGTTACATGGAGAAACCTTAATGGAAAATATCCCTTTTCCTGTTATCTCTTCCAGTGATATTATGTTCCATTCACTTCTGAAGTTCTGTAGGCTGTAATGTGTTTTCCCTGAAAACATGTTGATAGTTTCAGTAGTTTATCTTCATGTTTGCATTTTTGTTTTAAACAATACATAATTTAAAATGATGCAAACTAGAGGCAGAGACAAAAAAGTGTGTGACAAATTATAATAAACAACACAGGCAGGGGAAGGAAGGCAAGGTGACTGGAACAGGTACTGTAGAATTAAGGAAAAATAATGGATAGAAGAAAAGGCAGAGAAAATGAAGTATGTGGACTGTTGTGACCACATGCTTATTTATTTTTAGTCTGTATTTCTATTTGTGTCTAAGGTTTACTCTGATTAAATCTATGTGTACTGTCATGTATTTATAAAGCCATTTTACCTTTGTTGACCTGCTATTTCATGCCTTAATCTTATTTTTTTAATTTTTAACTAGGAATAATGGAGTTAGAAAGGTGTAAAAAAAAAAAATCCTAGAAAATATAGCTGAAAGGCTCACACAAAGCTGTGAGTCAGGTTTTCCTAAATATCACATACGATTATGTCTTGGAGTCTTTCAGACCTGTTAAATGACATGGAGAAAAATTGATTTTAGTAGAGAACAAAAAAAATGTTTAAATATCTTGCAGTGTGCATATCATTAAGGAGGCATGTATTATGCTTTTATTCAATCAACTGCAGTTACCACCAAATAATGGCATGTCTAATTTATGGTATGCTACTGCTGAAAACCAGGGTTGCAATATACCTTTCACTTTAATGATATGCAGGGCTCCAAATGCTCCAACTGTTTATTGCTACATGATCATTCCTGTTTATTGTTATATGCGCTTTTATATGTGGTAGGTCAGACATGATTTTGAAAATTAAAGCAACACCATGCACCTTCTACTTTCCTGTACAGTCAGATTATCCATTTAGCTTAATTATAGTGTAGAAAAAACAGTACAAAGGTATTCTATTTATTAAGAGTTTTTCAATGCTGAAAGGAGTAACAAGAACCAGCAATAAAGCAAAATTACCCTTCTAAGTGTTTCCAAAAATCAGAGTAAAAAAAATCCAGATGTACATGTGATTATTGAATACTGCAATATTTCTCTATGAGACAGTGCTATGCTTGGTAAATGGGGGGAAAAATAATCTGGGGCTGACTGTATTGAAAAGTGTAGTAAAATCCTCCGTTCTGAGAAAACAAAGTAGATCTCTCATTATTTTGTCAGAGCACACACCCTTTGCCTATAGTCTATGTCCCAATTGCTGGTTTCCAAATTCCATTCAGCGATTTTGTTCCTTTGATAAGTGGCCTTATTATCAGTACTGACTTCTCTCACAAAGTTGTTTTTCTCTTTGTTCTGCTTTATCATCAAACCAAGCATCTTCCCACTCGTCTGTCTGTAGGGAGATTTAAGATGGGTTTCTCTGTATTTCAGATCCCAAGGGAAAGAGGATATCTTAAGCATGACAAATCACATTTCTTGGGCTTAAATTGCTTACCAAACCCCTGATTTAGGAAAGGACTTAGGCACAAACTTGACAGGAAGCGTATGTAAAAATCTTACGTCTGGTTTTGGGGTTTTTTGGTGGGTTTTTTTTTTTCCCCCCTTTAATTACTACTTGAGTGGAAGAGGAAGGACATTGTATTAAGGAAAGACATTTTTTTTTTTTTCTCTCCTGATTGTGGCCCAAGCTTCTGTTTTACTAGTTTAAGTTTAATCAACTTATTTACCTTTGTTTTTTGAAATGTGGACCTTTGTATTATAGGTATTCCTTCACGTTATTTCAATGAGAAAATGTTAGATATTACTTTTGTGACATTTAAGTCTCTGGGTTTTTTTATCATTCCCCCCCCCAAAAAAAAAAAATGGTCCTACTAATATAGCTGCCTGATTTTTTTTTTCTATATTATTTAACTCAATAATCTTTGCTGTTTGCAAGTTACTCAGGGTTTGCATTGCTTTGACAAAGATCAACATTTGATGATTGGATCTTTGTGTGTGTATGTATAAATATGTATGTACAATTCTTAACTTCATTTTGTCTAGAGGAGTTTGTATGAAACATTTGAAATGAGGCAGTGTAAATAATGGATTCTTTTATTTTGGGAGCCTAACAGAATTTAAAAAACCACAAAACAGAAAAATATTTTGGAAATCTAAAACCCATTGTCTAGGGCTTTTATGAAAAAGCTTTAAAAAAATAATGTGTCTATTTCAAATTCCTTTCTCTTTCAAAATGAAAACTATATTGAGGAACATTTCACTTTTACAGATGAAAAAGTCACAGTCTCTAGGATAAAACCAACCACAAAATTCAGCCAGTATATGGAATTAGTTCAAGCTTATGCCAAGCGGGTCAGGGGGACTTGTTACTTACCATTCTTCTTGTTTGTAGTTTGCTTTTTGCAAGCTTTAGCTTCACTTACAGGATATATCAAAAATATATAATATATAAGCCAGTTTCCTGGCTTAAACTGTATTCTAGGGTTATCTTCTGCACTGTGGTATGTCTCAGTAATGATGGAATAACAACCCCACGGCAATTACACTAAGTAGTGTTGCTGCTGTATTTAATACTCTCTTATCTATTTTAATACAGTATAGCAGGTGGAAATCGGAGACAACCTGCCGTCAACAGAGCAGCCCTCTGTTGTTTGTTAGCATTTCTATGAGAGCTATATTGATAGTGGGTAGATCATAAAAAAATACAAGTAACTATATGAAGTTTCAGAATCTGTGTCAAAGTGAAGATAAATAGATAACACAATGGTCACTTTCGGCTTCAGATTCATTGAATAGATTTAGAACTAAAGTCCTAAAAGACAAAAGAGTCCCCTGACAAGAAAAAATATTATGGGTTTTTAGTCCATGTTACATAGTCATTTTTGGTTCATTTAGATGTGGATACAAAGATTTGTTTGGAAAGTGAATATGTGTACTTATCAATGTATGACTTGGATTACATTATATTATGAATATACTTTTAAAAACAAATTTAATTAAAGTAATTTATCAGAAGTATTCTACTTTGGGATATAATCTTTAGAAGAAGGTGGTAAAAACAGACCTTAAGGAGTATAATTATAAGTAAAGGTCATAAATCCACAGATCTGGGTAGGTTCTAATGGAGATTAATACATTTTTCTAATCTGTCTATATCTTTCTGTGATTCTCTATATTTTTGAAAACTCAAAATTCAGTGAAACTTTCTCTCCCTTCTCAGAGCAAGATGTTTTTTTCAAAAAAATAAAAAAGATCTAGTTTATGGGAATTTGCTTTCCATTACTTTGTTTTGGTTTTTTTCATTTCTTTTCCATATGGTCAAGGTTTTGAGACACACACTAGCCACTGCAATGGTTAATTACCTTAGCATTCAAGATAGCTCTTGAAAGCTTTGTGGACCTTTCCCCAGCAATATGTAAAGACTGGAGCTATGTCAGGGCACTGCTGGCTGCCAGTTCAACTACAGTTTAGTGAAAGGACATTTTTTATTTCTCTGGATTACTGTGCGAACAACATAGACAACTGTCTGGATGAACTATTCACAGCAAAGAGAGTGTTCAGCAAATACAACTTCATTTCTCTTTTTTTTTTAACTACACATTAAACATTTGTGATCAGATTACACCGTATACACATTCAATATTTGAGAAGTTCCACACTTGGGCTTATTATTTTGTTTATTTTCCTGAGCTTAATTGCAACTTTGGGAAGGCTCCTTACAGGCATAGCGATTAGCAAGATTGGGCTTAACTTATCTGCAATTTTGATCCATGTCCCAGTGCAGAGCCCAAATACCTGCTCAGCAGTGTGATTAAGGAACTCACAGCCTCTCACTTGTTATGTTCATGGCTCTAGTTGCATAGGGTGAGATAAGCTATTTTCCTTGAAACATGCACAACATTTCTGTAGAACAGGACAAAACCTTTTTTCAGGTCAAGAGAGTCTGTATTTAATGTATAATTCCAGCCAGCTAACTGTGCTGGAGAATGATTTTTAAATGAATTTCAGTTTCACGAATAATAACAACAGGGTCAGAGTCTGCAACCATTCCCTTAAGCCATGGTCTAATGATTACTGCACAAACAGCCATGGAGACTTACAGTGTTTGTGCTCTCTTGGGGGTGATTAGTATCTTCACATGCAGCCAGTATAATGGATCTTATTATTGTTCTTGATATGTTTCTGTGCAAAATCAGCCAGCATAGCTTAATCTACCTTCTGTGAACTTGGTAGTGAAGTAGTGAGGAGCGCTCAGGTGCTTTTTCTGCTGATTGAGACGAGGTCATGGTTTCACCGTGTGAAGACAGATTTGGGGAGGAAGGCAACAATTTAGTACTGATCACCTTATGATTCTGCTTAGTACCTTATGCTATTAATAACTCCGTTCATTTCAGTGGAGCCATTTGCAGAGCAGACATACACTAAGACCGAAATTATGAGGACGGGCAATGGTAGTAAATGATCTATGTGGAGCTCTGTTTCTTCCCATCGTGGTCTCTTCCATTACTCCCAGTAGAATCCTAGGAGAAGAAAAGAAGCAGCTTCTGTGGTGCTGCTTTTCTTCTGCAGAGGCAGTCAGATGAAGGAAAATAGTAAGGAGCAACTGAGGCCTTGACAGCTCCATTCTCTATCATATATCACTGACTGTGATGGGAAAAAAAGAAGTGGGCTGGCACATCTTTGCTTCTTATCCTCTATTTCCTTCCCTAAATCCCAAAGATGAATGGTGGAAACCAGATTTTATATCTTGGAGGGAACACTTTAAGTGCTCTGACCTGGTTGGTGTAGTTATTGCTGCCTGTTACCCAAAGGGAACTGCAAATTGCAAGGTGCAAATCTAATTCAGCGTGAAGGAGGAATGCAGAATATGGCCCATTTATTTTTAAGTTTGAGGAAATAATTAAAGCAAATTTGTTGTGGTTTTCACCCTGCTCTAATTACAACACAGAACACTTCAAATGTAGTTATTGCCGGATCTATTTGCATATTCAGTGTAAATTAAAATAATCATCCTGATTATCTGTCAAGATATACATAAGGCGATCATAAAATAGATGGAATACGGTATTCATTTTCTTACTGTAATATGTTGCCTAAAACTGAAGTGTTATGGTCCCAGGAGTGATATATGGATAAATATTAATCTATGAACTTGATATTACTTTTTCACATCATGCTTGTAAGTCACAGGAAGGTACATAAAATGTTTCATTCTGGCTTTGTCAGTTTTGAGCAGAAAGGTTATAAATCTGTGACCTGTCATTGTGATCACTAATAACTGAAGAGTGTAGTTAAGAAATCGAGTTTCTGAGGAAAGTATGGTCCCAGTATACTGAGCTAAACTTGTAAGAGTTTATTTTAAATGAAGTTTAAAATGAGAAATGAAAGACATAATAAAGAACATATTCGTTTTAAAAGAATAAGTTAGGGAATAACTAATTCTCCCTTCAAGCATTTGGACATGCAGTCACAGTGAAGAATCTGGCTGTAGAAAAGTCAGAAACAAACAATACATCCATCTGAACTCTTCCTATTTAGATTTTGCCTGTTATTTAAAAATTTTAGCAATTTGTTTTAGACTTAGAGATATGTTCAGAATTAAAATAATATTCCTGAAAATTTTGTTGGACAAAACAAAGCTCACTTTCACTTTCAGCTGAGTAAACCTTTTTTAAAAGAAAAAATATGTATTTCGCATCAGTTCTAAAAGTAGTCATATTGATGCAGAAAGCAACTGTGATTTTTTTCCATTGCCTTCATTATCCCTTTTTCATTTCTTCTCCATTTCATCCCAAAGGATTTATTTTTTCCCAGAGATGTACACAATGTACATTTAAGGCACAGATTCTTCTAGACCTGCCTGTTCTCAAATTACTGGCTTAAAAAAGGTGGAAATAAGGACACTGACATATCTATTATACTGAACAGAAAACTGTCAGCAATGATGTAGATGCAAAAGATGAAGTAGGAACAATGGAAAAATACATCAGAAATTACTGGCTTTTGATTAATCTTTCATGCCAGTTTTATGTTGGTACAACTTAATTATTTTTCAGTGGAACTTCTTTATATGGGTTTAAAATAAAGTTTATTTTAAAATTCTCTGAGTACTGAGTAAAAAGCTTAAATCCACAAACTGACATGTGAGATAGTCACATATACTCACGCAAACAAGATTTTGTGGCTCTGAGTTCCCAATAAACATCTTTCCGCCTATTCTTAGACTTACAGCATATGCAGTTACGATTGCAAATATAATGAATGCAAGTATTAGACAAAGCACAGATATTCACAGTTCCATTGAAGAAAATGGGAAATATGTCTGCTGCTAGTAGCAGGATTTAGCCTGTTCAGATTTCATTTAATTTCTTGTTGGCAGTGGAATATTTCTCTGCTTCTCTTCAAATGTTAACCTCTGTGCTCCTGCGTCCTGGCATAAGTGGAGGAAATGAGCAGCAACTGGAATGGTCTTATACTGGAGAGGAAACAGCTACTGGAAACTGCCTTGGTAGAATACAGAGGAGAACAGCACCATGCAGAGCCTAAAGCAATACTTCAGGTTCGAGATTAGGGCATAATTACTGGAGTCACTGATTCCTAAAAGATGTTTAAAAGGTCTCATATTTTGAGGTTTGTAAAAATTACTAGGTTTGCTTTATAGCTAAATCCTTAGGGGGGTTTATAGATAGCTGCATTAGTATTTAGGGGGTTTTGTTAGATTTCATTTAGTAGAAATTGCTAAATTCATATATTTGTCATCTTCTTGAAGCATGCAAGATTAAATAAGAAAGATAAATATAAATCTGTAAACCTCATCCTTTAATCAACAATGTCATGAGCTGATTCATGTGGAGCTTCTTCTGGGGCGCAAAAATACTGCTTATACAATTTGATATGAAAAATGGGTTTTGCCGGTACAAGGGACACTGAATAGACTGACTTGAGTTTCTACATCATCCTGGTTTTGGCTGCAATAGAGTTAATTTTCCTCCTAGTAGCTGGCGTAGTGCTGTGGTTTGGATTTAGGAGAGAATAATGTTGATAACACACTGATGTTTTAGTTGTTGCTAAGTGGTGCCTAGACTAGTCAAGGACTTTTTCAGCTTCCCATGCTCTGCCAGCTGCACAAGAAACTGGGGCGCGGGGGAGCGACCACAGCCAGGACAGCTGACCCCAGCTGGCCAAAGGGGTATACCATATCGTACGATGTCATGCTCAGTATATAAACTGGGAGGAGTTGGCTGGGGGGAGTGATCGCTGCTCAGGGACTGGTGGGGCATCAGTTGGTGGGTGGTGAGCAATTGTATCGCTTGTTTTTTCTGGGTCTGTTCCTCTTTTTCTTGTTGTTGCAGTTTTCCTATTAATTACAATTTATTATTAGATTTTATTTTATTTCAATTATTAAACTGTTCTTATGTCAACGCATGAGCTTTCTTACATTTGCCTTTCTGATTCTCTTCCCCCATCCCACTGGGGGAAAAGAGGGTGATCGAATGGCTGTGTGGTGCTTAGTTGCCGGCTGGGGTTAAACAATGACATACATCTCCTACCATGCTATTAGAAACAGGTAGAAAGCAACAGGGAAAAAAGAAATAAAGAAGTAAAAAAGAGATTATTATTTCATCTGAGCAGTCAGGAATTTAGGAAATACTCAACTCCAGGGTAGAAGAGATACTATTCCATCCTAGCAGTTGAGATATGACAGACAGTGAATAGACATGCTAAACATTATTTTTGGTGAAGCTTGCCTCATAGTATCAAGATAATATGTATTTGTGGCGTTGTCACTAGGAGCTCTTCTGTTCCAAATAGAGCAACAGGCAGCACTGTGCTGGGTTTTGTTTACACAGGCCCTTTCAGAAGTGCAATAGGCCTTTCCAACTCTGCAAATGTTCATTATCACTCCATTGTGGCTCTTATGCAATGCCTTTTTGATACAAAGTTTTATTTTTTGGTATTGACTGACTAGTTACTTTAATACAACAAATGCTATGCAAACAGGAGACAAAGAAATAACTATATAGCCTTAAATTTTACAAAGAATATAAACAGGGTCTTGCAGAGGTAAGGGTTTCTACCAGTCTTTAAAAGGTGTCTTTGAGAGGTGCTATCCTTAATGTTTCGACTTCATGTATCTGGGTTTTTAAATATCTTTGTAGTTGGAGGATAGTGAACTCTTTGAGAAACTCCATAATCACCACATTTATTATCAAATGATATCTTGAAAGGTTTACTATATTGAAAAGGAGGAAAACTCCTTTCAAAAGTTATATATAATGTATATAAAAATTTCCTGGGTTTGACTTTGAGAGTATGGCTTGCTTTGAAAAAAATCAGGAGTGGCTTTACATCACACAGGAGGAAGAAGTAATATTATGTGGATCACAGGTGACAGAACATTTGTCTCACTGTAAGGAGAAGGAATGTTTAGAAAACAACACTGCCTCTTACCTACCTGTAAAACATTTGATGCCACATTTAGCGAAGTAGCTGTGTAATGAAATATTTAGGTCCAAAGACATCGTTTAAGAAATTTGACAGCCTGATCAATTTTAGCTGTTGGTCAGAAAAGGACACATTTAACAGGTAGGCATGGGAACTGGATGAAGTAGTATAGATGACTCTGGTTAGACAATTGCAAGTGATCTTGGAGACGTTCGAGTAGAAAGACCCAAAGCCCTACAGTAATTGATCTAGATCAGATTGTAAGTGTCAAGCCTTTCCCTAATGTCTTTCTGTTATCCTAACAGACCTTCCTGAAAAACAGGTGCTGACTTCCTAAAAGAAAATGGATTAGCTTGATTTGTCCAAGAACAGACCATTTCTAATAGCTCCTGTGGCTGGTGAAACAGATTGATTCAGCCTGTGGCAAATATCCCTTCATCACTGCCTGAGTTAGGCTGTGAACCAAAGGCAACACTTCCCCCAACCCAGCTAATCGAATATGCAGTTTGTTGTGAAGATTTTATTTTTATTCCTCCATGTCTTTGAGGAAATATGTGGGAGATAAATGTGTGTGAAACAAATACATCAGGACTGTGCTCACACAGGGAGAACAGGATTGGATCAGGCTAACTGAATGTTGCAGTCCTCTCCCAGTCGGAAGAAACATCCCAGTTCAGGAGGGAAGAACACTGCAGGAAATTGCTGCATAATTAGATCTTTAATTAATTTATTAATTCAAGGCAAACTCCTTCATTGTGTTTCACCTACCAGTCATGGATTTTTCCATGCCATATATGACAAGATTTGATCCGGTTTTACACATAAGCTTTGTGGAAGGAGTTTCAAGTCAAGTCTTTGAGGTCTTTCCTATAAAGGTATAAAAAGAGGTTTCTTCTGAATCCACGTCTTTCTCACATAAAAATTCAATAAAATGTGACCCCTTTAATGAAAGCATTCACTTTAATCTCCTGGAGATTATGCTGGTGTCTATTAAACTCCCACATTTCTTCCTCCGTACGTGTTATTAGCAGTTTCTTTGTAGAAGTGTGCGAGATTAAATACCCTAAGTTTAAGGCATCTTTTGTGATTATTTTAAGGAAAATAACTTGCAAATGAAATAAACACACTAAGAAACTACACAGCAGAAGTGATTTTTTTTTAACCCCTGTTCTGATTGTTTTTTCTTGCTTTATTTCATAACACAAACCTCTCTCAGCCAGGCTTCCAATATCACCTTATCACTTTGGCTTTTGATGGCAATGACCAGATAACAAAGTGAAAGATATGTGACTCCTGTGTAGCTGCTGAATATTTGCTTATGACAGAGCATGTACTTGAGAAAATGAGTCTCTGTGTCATGTTGAATAATAGCAATTCGGGAGTCAAAGGAGAGAAACACTTCATTTTGTAAGAAAGAAGAATGGATAGGTTTTGTGTAAGTCCAGTATGTGAACGTGGCTGTCCTTATGTCAAGAGAGTGAAAATGAAACTGTGAGCACGCAGGTCAATGTCAGATTTCAAGAATACAAATATTAGAAGTAAACTTTTATGTTTAAAATAGATGATAAAATCGCTTCTGTCTATAGATATAAGTTATTAAAGTGTTCTACTGTAAGTCAAAGAGTAGTTTTGAAAAAGTATTGAATTGGCATCACTAAGTTGATACTGTCTGTCACCCTTGCTGTCTGTCTGTTGTGATTTACAGGTTTTTTATATTACTTTCTGTACTGTTTCTAAATAGCTACAATTTGTATTTTTCTTTTTAAAAAATTTTGAATTTATTTCATCAGGAAACTTAGAATCTGAATTTGGAATTTTCTTCTTTCATCCCTAATTCAAACTTCTCTTCAAACTGTTTAATTTTCCTAAGTATGATAAGTGCAATGCATTTTCATGCTCATATGTCCATAGTAGCATGTTAGGATATGTCATAGGTGAAGAATATTACATAGGATTGAGATGTATTAATATAAGTTATCAGCTATGCAGTCACAGCAAGTAATTCATGAACAATACATAAATATGAAACTACATTACATTTCAGTGAATGATTTAATTTATATGTGGTTTTAAATAACTATGCTTATTAGTAGATAATTTGTGGCTAGAGAGGCATTTCCAAAGGCATAATTATTGTGAGCGTTTTTCCCAACTCTCCAGGGAAATAAGACTACATTGGTATTGTGAAATAGGAGACTTAGGAAGCCATGCCATTGCTATATCTTCAAATTAGTCTCCAGGACAGAAGTACCAGCAATATATTGCAGTAGTGCCACGCAATAGAGTAGGAAAGAAAACCCTCTGTGGTGTCTTAAGGGACTGGCAGGGCCCTGAGAAACTTGTAGTTTAAGGAATTGGAAGGAAAAGAAACAATATCATAAAAAGATGAAATTACCTACATGTGGCAACAAAAAATAATTGGTTATAATGATCAGAATGCGACAGTGGGTGTCCTTCTTGTCTTGCTTTGCCAGTATGGCTGCATTCATCAACACTGCCTCTGAAGATATGTTTCTTTTCTGGAACAGAATCAACAACCTTTTAATAATAGATAGAAATCCTCTTCAGCATTGTTATGTATTCAGTATTCGGTGTTAGTGTTATAACACTTGTTGTTAAGGCTCCTGCATTTTATTTACATGAAACAAACATCCTCCCTCTTTGTACTTTATTTGCCATAGAAAGGGAAATTCTGCAAGATGCTGCTGAGTTCCCAAGACCTGCCAAGTTTCACATTGAGTTTTAAGCATCTGATTGTAACAAAGCTGCTCTTATTTTCAGATCGTTTTGCACTAAAGAAAGGGAATGCAGGTCTGCAGATGCTTGCTTATGGGATCTTGTTTACACCTTCTTTTACATTTAATTATACTGTGATTCCATTGAATTGAAGGAAACAATAATTTTTTAGTTTTCTCCTTACGTGCACTTCTTTCCTGATTATCACATGGTATATAGTAGGAAAATATATTGAATAAAACCTTTCACTTTTTAAAATTTAAAACTTATTGAAATAGAAGGATAAAAAGTAATATGTCAGAGCATATCTATTTGAATGCATTAATGTTTTTTCTAAGTTGCTGTTTCATTATCCTTTTCTGACATTTTTCTCTTTAAGTTACCATGCCGTTACAGATTGCACTGTAGTGCCACACAGGTGCTGTCACTTTTCTAAACTGTTTTAGGTCTTGTGCCTACTACCTGAGTTCTAAATAGCCAGTTTAACAAGACCAAGAAAACTATTTAAGGAAAGTTTTACATGCAGACTTTTCTGCTACTGAAGCTCACTATACATGCACTGGGGTAATACAAGATGTTGTTCCCGTTGAAGCTTATGACCCAACTCCCACTGGACACCTTTCATTATACCATCATATCAAATACACTTTGAGTTTATGCACCAGGCAAAGAACTGAGAAGGATTCAATTGTTACTAAAAGATTTGCCTTAAACTTTCCTGTAACTTGTTGGTGATATTTGTCTTCTGATGTGAAATGCTTGTTCTCCACATGCTTATCACAATTGCCATAGACTGGAAAATTTTACAGGATGCTACTGAATTTCCAAGATTATTTACATTTCTAAAATTAATTTTCCACGTGTTATTTATAGTGGTTTACCTTATTTTCAAACAGTTTGCACTAAGGAAATTATACAAGTCTGCACATGCAGAGCTATCACAGACCATCAGATTAATACAGTACAAAGTCCAACTCTGAAGCCAGTAGAGATGTTCCATTATGCCTAAAGAGAGAGGGCAGGGGCTCAAGGCAGGTATGATCTTTTAATGAGTCAGGACATTACATCAGGATGCTGGTGTGCTTGCTCTACTTCTTCTGTTGCTGCTGTGGTCCACTTTAACATCTGTTGGGCGACTCTTGACCAAGTCTGCTAGGGTCAGATTAGACCCTGTAGATTTTTGGGTTGAGTCTTTTTTTTGGTTGTAGAATGAAGAATACTTTTTATCGAACATCTCAGCCCGTTTCGTAGAGTGTACCTATTTGTGATGTGCCTGTGGGAAAAAGAGATAGCAATGCGTTTTACAGATTTGCTTTTTTTCTAGAAGTAATATATTGGCCCCTCATGTTGGAAGAAATCATATATAATAACTACATCAGTGTAAGTACATATTCAAAGTAAACATACACCAGAAACAGTGGAAAGTATCAGACATATCAGGTTCAGTACAGAACCTTTTGCAGTGAATTAAGGAAGATAAATGATCACATTTTTATCTGTTTCATAGGTAGTCATTTAGTTCTGGAGATGGAGAGATCACAATTTAAAAGCCATATGTAACCTCCTGATTCTTGAAGTGGTGCTGTTGTGGCCTTGATGTAAATCAGAGCAGTTTAAAGGATGTTTGTGTTAGCTGTTCAACACCTGTTGAAAATTAACATCGTATAGCTGTAATCTTCCATTTCTTTATGCTCCCTTCAAACACCTTTTCTGTCTGGGATGGAAGCCTGTGGGCTGTCATTATTGATCCAGGAAATACTCACTAAACTCGAGAGTCAAGAGAGGAAAACTTGCCTGGGTGGCAGCAGCAACAGCCAAAATCTAGCATCTAGTTGTAGACTGTATGTTAAGTAAATAGGAAGAGAATTTCATTCAAACATGAACAGGTGATGATCTATAAATGTTTCTGCTGAGAATTTAATTTTTGAAAGATGGTTACATTTATATTCAATCATAAAATAGAAAATATCTTCTCAATGATTTTCAGTTAACATTGCAGTCTTTTCCATCATGTTGATCTAACAAATTTCAGTTAAACAACGTAGAGGCTATATCAAACATATGATGTACAAGGGTGCAGTCCCCAATCAAAGGGGTGTGAGGTAGAAGGTTCCTGTTCAGTTTGTGTAGGTATATTCTTTAAGATTATGGTAAATATGTGCTTTGTGATACATAACCAGAAGAATAGGGATGGATTATATATGCAGATTTACCTGTGAAACCTAATAATAAGTTTTACATGGATTTTATTTGCTTTAATTTCCTTTGCATTTTTTGACAGTAATATACCTTACACTGGCATTTCATTTCATTATAGAGGAATCTTTATAGGCTTCCACTGAAATTATTATTGCTTTTGTACTCTTACATTGCAGCAAGAATTGTCAGCGAGTGTGGACTTGCAGTGAATTAATTTCCTCCCTATAAATCTAGACTCATGGTGACATTAAAATAAGACTAACTTATAATAAGTGAGATTTGAGAAATTTTTTTTGTATTGCAACCTTACACTATAGTAGCATAACCTACAGGAACTGCATGTGGATTCATCCACTTCCAATGTGGATTTCATGGATTTGAAGTATTATCTCCATGAAATTGTGTATGAATCGTGAATTTTCCAGTTTTTCTTTCACAGGTGTTTTTTTTTGTTCCAGATTTAAAAAAAAACCTGCCCATGTTTTAGGCAAACTGCAAGCTTTATTGATTATTAGGATTTGAGGATGTAATTTATTTCACCCAAATATCTAAAAGCTATAAAGCTCAGTCATTAGTGAAAAGTGAGAGGTACTTTCAGAGTATGGTACATACTGTACTGAGTTAGTTAGGTGTTTCCAGAGCATGATTCATCCAAGCTCTCCCTCCTCTTTGGCTTGTAGGTGGAGACAGTTTTTGCGAGAAAAGATGAGTCTCACGCTTACTAGTGGGATTTTTTTTTGTTTTGTTTTTCATTGCATAGGGTTTCTTAGCATGACTTCTGGTTTTTAATTGGGTTTTTTTGGTTGGCAGGGAGGAGTTAGTAAGCATTTGGAGGGGGATGAAAAATGAAAGGGCCTAAAAGGTAAAACTGACCAAGTAGAGATTATTTGTGACATGTTTTTATGATACCAAATATGCATACAGATATTTAATTTCTGTCTTAATTGTATAATTAAAAGATTAAAAGTTTTCTAGATACCCAACTTCTGTTCAGATGCATTAAAGGACTGGAAAAATGAAAGGTACATTTCTCATACTCATGTAATGACTTTTGGGATGCTGTGTTTTCCATTTATATAGATCCAAATAGTTTTAAAGTTATTCTAGTTTGTATCAACAATAATAAATTTACACATGTTCCTATGAAGCTGAGTTAGGCCAACAGAAGGGACTTGCAAATGTTTTCTTTTTGTTTCTGAGTAGGTCCCTACATCAACTGCAAGAAAGAGAGTTTATTTTGTCTTTTACCCCTAAGTCATCTTTTAGAGACCTAGGAGTGCCTCTAATGGCTGCCTAAGCTACATCTCTACAAAGCTGTAGTGATATAAAGATACTTCAGTGCATGACATAATTGTGGTCATAAATTCTGTTCCTGTAAATGAGAAAACAGGCAGCTGAGAAGCAACTGAAAAATATTGTTGTGTCTATATCAATACATACTAAAGTGGTCATGTCTTAGTTTCCAGGGACTATTAGTATGTTGGAGACTGCAATGTGAAATCCAGGGTTAGGTAGCAGAACTTGGAATGCAAAGGTGGTAATTTAAGAACAGTACCCTGGACTGCATCAAAAGAAGTGCAGCCAGCAGGCTGAGGGAGGTGGATATGGCACTCTGCTCTGGTGAGACCTCACCTGGAGCACTGCTTCCAGCTCTGGAGCCCTCAGCCCAAGAAGGGCATGAAACTGTTGGAGTGGGTCCAGAGGAGGGCCACAAAAATGATCTGAGGCCTGTAGCACCTCTCCTACAAGGACAGATTGAAAGAGTTGGGGTTGTTCAGCCTGGAGAAGAGAAGGCTATGGGAGACCTTATTGCAGCATTTCAGTACTTAAAGGGGGGCTATAGGAAAGACAGGGAAAATCTTTTTAGCAGGGCCTTCTGTGACAGGACAAGGGGTAATGGTTTTAAACTGAAGGAGGGTAGATTTAGACTGGATATAAAGAAGAAATTCTTTACAATGAGAGTGGCAAAACACTGGGACAGGTTGCCCAGAGAGGTGGTGGAGGTCCCATCCCTGCAAACATTCAAGGTCACATTGGATGGGACTCTGAGCAACCTGATCTAAGTAAAGGTGTCCCTGCTCACTGCAGGGGGATTGGGATAGATGACCTCTGAAGGTCCCTTCCAACCCAAAGCATTCTATGATTCTATAATAATAACAGAAAAGCTGTGCATTCTTTGTACTAGTTTTAAATTGTTTAACCAGAATTTTTAGTCTCCTCCTTAATCATAGAATCACTTTGGTTGGAAAAGACCTTTAAGATCATCGAGTCCAACCTTTAACCTAACCCTGCCATCCCACCACTAAACCATGTGCCTAAGCACCTCATCTATCCTTCTTTTAAATACCTCCAGGGATGTGGACTCAACCACCTAATGAGTGGATTTTTGAAATTCAGGCTGCTGGTGTATCTCATAAATGTCTTTAGGTGTTAAAATTATTTGAGGACAGAAAAGGAAATGTGTTACCAATGTGTTCTCAATAGTCAATCTACTTTCTAGAATGTTGGGAAAGCCAAGATACTGTGTCAGTGCAGCACAACCTGAAATTTACTGCATCTTGCAGGAGACAGTGGGAAGGCAAGGCAGAAACCTGATCTTGTCTTAGTAGAACGTGTGATGCTAACTGAATAAAAGTGGGTTGGTTTTTGTTTTTTTTTTTTTCTTCTTCTCCTGTCTTCTTCTCTTTGTGATGTCCAACCTCTCTATTGATTTAACTTCCTGGACTCATCCTTCTTTATAAGTATGTTGGTTTTTACATATGGGAAAAGTCCCTTTATTTATATATCGGAAACTCTAGCTTTATTCAAGTCAAAATTTTAAATTAACTTATTTCCAGGAAAACTTTGTCAAGATAAATCACAGTGCATAGCAAACAAGGCCACATACAGCTAGAGTTGTGTCCTTTACCTTGTCAGGTCTGACATTGTCTTCAAGAAAACATTTTATTCAGGGCTTGTTCTGAAAATGGTTTTACACAAAGGCACATTCAGAATTTCTGCCCCTAGTTATAAACAACATGAATCATGCGAGATGACTCATGAGACTAACTGTATGTAGAACTGTGGGACTGTACTGGGTAAGGTTAGACCTTTGGCTCTTGCTCAAGAATAGGCCCTGATTTGTAGATTACTCGAGTGCTTCCTTGTCAATGTCATGCTGTGTGCTATGCCTGTGCAGAGTCCCCTGGAGGAGAGGAATCAGGTGTCCAGGGCCAACAGGCATCCTCTTTGTTTGCAGTTAACCACATGAGGCAATTTACTATGAACAAGAAAGCATATTAGCTGGTGCTCCTCAACAGAGTCTGGTTCTTGGCTGTGGTGAATGCTTGTTCCAGGACAAAGTCACGTGTGACCTCAAGTCAGGGGTGTTTGAACAACCTTTTGATTTTATAGCGGAATAGAGGAGTACTGAAATGTTTGCACAGGTGTACTCTGTAAACAAACATCTGTTAGTAGCAGGCACAAAATGGAACTTAACTTTTCAAAGGCTTGAAGTTAAACCAGTTTTCAGTGACCAAAAATTGCAAAACCCTTCTGAATAATGGATTTATATGCCTGGTTATTGGCATTGGTACTGCATCAACCCTACTTTAATGCATTATCCAGATATTTGTAGACCTTGGGTTAGCTTCTCAAACAGTGAAGTAGATTCATAAATGGCAGCTGACCTCTGTTTTTCCATGACTTTTTGGAGTATATGAAATATGCTGTTACTATCACCTTACTACCCCTCTGCTTTTGAACCATCTTCTCTCTTCATAGTGGATAGAAATAGACAGCGTCAGGGAATGATTCATCTGACTTTTTTTTTGACATCTACATTAAAAGAGATGAATCATGACCAGGAAACACCCGTTGTCCTTCCAAGTATAAAGGAAGACCAGATGTCTAGTTTAGATATGAAGTACGTTTAGTCAGATGAGACTTAACCAAGGTTTGAGGAATGGACGTTTTTAAAAGTACAGTGAATATATGTAGTCTGCCTTTTCTTTCAGTTATATGGCTTAATATCAATTGTTTCAGGTATACTTTGGGGAAAAAAATGGTTTGAAAGATTCTGCTACACAAATACATCAGAACATACTTTAACATGGGTGGCAAGGACATGGAATCCTGAACTCTCTGTTTATAGTATTTGTTTCATAAGACACGTATTGCAAGTAATTAATCTCAAAAATAATACACTTTTAAATGTTTGCTGTTACTGTCTTGGTTCTTGAAATTTCATCATGTAGAATAGGTACATTTGTCAAGGAGTGCTTAAAAAGGAGAAAGAGCCTCCTGTGTTAATAACCAGAGATATGCCTATCCAAAATTTTATAGAAATTGAAGTCTCCATCTTTCAGTATGCTCATTTAACTTTTGAAGGCTTTAAAGTAAAACTCCACAGGTGTTTTTGCAGAATAACTTGTACTTTCCTATTCTCCATAACTAAAAATCTTAGGCTGCTGAATTCTTGCTTCCTCAATCTCTAATGACTTCTTAGAAGACTGTGCTAAAATTTTTTTTTTTGTGGCTTCAAACCTGTCCTAATGCTAGCAATTTCTCAAAATTATTTATTTCTTTCTTCCTAAAGCAGCCAGGAAATTATTTTACACACATGTGTACTTTGCAATTTATGTGTTCTTCTTGCATAATAACTTACAAAGCTTAAAGATAATCTATCATATTAAAAAAAAAGCAGCTTTAAAGACTAAGTTGTCAAAATTATTCTTACATCTAGAAGAAGGGAAGTGATACCTGTTATTGGTTTTCTTAACATGTGACTGAAGTAACACGAAACTATTTCACTCCCTATAAATAATCTCTAAATGCCACTGTAAATGAAACTGTACACTTGATGCAACTTTACAGGTATGGGAATTTAGCAATTAATGAAAATGGAACAGTGGACACAATGGAAATTAAATATTCATGGTCTTAAAAGCTCAGGCTGTTGATAACTCAGCAGTGATGCAGATAAAAGTTGTTATTGTATGTATTTTTACAGAATACATATCCAAAGTTTCTAATACATGATACTTTTTCATTCTTCTCCTAAAATTAGTGATGTTAGAGCAGGTGCTAATGGAACAGTTATTAGCAGATATTAATGTAAAATACTACCAAGAAAATATTTTTGAAGTTTGATGGTTTTCACGGCAACTGGGGACAAGAAAGAAATATCTGTCTTGTCCATTATAAGAAATCTGAAATGGAAAAATACTGCCCATGTGTTTAAATATGTGAAAGTATTTATTGATATTGGAAATAATCCATTGAAAATGTTCTAACAAAGAAATCTCCGTGGATAACAGCTAGCTCAGCCCCAAACATTTAGTTAAAAAGTTTTATTTGTCTCATTCAAAATAAGGTACTGGAAGAGTACTGCCTGGATGACTTTGATGTTCACCCCAGTAAGACAGCTAGAAATATCCCAGTTTTCCAATGTCAGGGCCAATGTTCCTGGCATCTGTCTTGTATTATATTTACTTCACTAGGACCAGGATTTTAGCTCAAAAATTTTGTATTTGGTAGGGTTTTTTGTTTTGTTTTGTTTTTTTTTAAGAAAAAGAAAAGGAATTCAACATGAGAAGGGATTTCCTGAGTTACTGGACAAAGTATCTTATTATTGCAGACAACACAACATGTAATTTCTTTAACTTTTTTTGAGCTTAACCTTCCAACTGGATTTGTGATGGAGGTAGTGTTCTGTCTCAGAGAAGGTGTTGTCCCTTTACGCACACCAAGGTTCTTCCACCGCCTGACTTTTCATGGAAATTAGAATAAAATTTCCAATGCATAATTACATAAATAAAGCCAAAACATTTCTGTAGTTCCTATCTTTCCTTACTCAACCCATTAGAATCTCACAGCATGGCTCTAATGTTATTTGGGACTTCTAGAGTTTTGCGATAGAATAAGGCAAGGTCAAGGCAGTGTGGTAAAAGATTCATCTTACTCATTAAATATTTATAGAATGTATGCCACAGAATAAATACTGTCTGTATAGAGCTAATCTTCATATCAAACAGAGACATCTAGCTAGCTGCAATCAAGGGTTGTTGATTCAAACAACTGGTAGGGCTGGGGGTGATTTTGTGACTACTGTTGACTGCTTAATACTTGGCATTGGTACCTTTAATTGGCCCATTTTATTTATCAGTATAGATTTAGTCAAAATTCCTGAAACACGGCCTAGGTGCAAGCTTTTATCCTGTACCGTATGATAGTGAATATACTTATGATATGATTTTGGCCCAAACCAACCTGTTTTCACATGTAGTGCCAAAGAAAGCTTCAGGGAAAAGGCTTGTTCTCAATAGGCAGTAAGAATGAGGCTACCACAGCATTTGTTGCCTAGGGGTTTTGTTTACTTGTTTGTTTGTTTTACTTGCAGATTTTCTCTTTTCTTTGGGTGGAAGCTAAATTAATAGGTAATAGCTATATAAATAAGAAAAGTGCTGTGCCATTGACCTCAGGACCAGAGAATTGTCCCTGATCTGTATTTTTTTAAATATATATGCAACCTTTGAGATTTGCCAAGCAAGAAAGCTTGATCTATGATTAACTGTTGCCTTCTTTTTTTCTAAAATCCTGTGTTTATTAAGTCTGAGGAGATGCTCATCTGTGACTCTGTCTAGAACAATAGGTCTAGAAAATGTAAACAATACAGTACTATACAGTCTGGTTTTGGTAACATTTTCTATTCTCCACAAATCAAAAAGCTCAAGCTTTGTAGAAATATGCTGCGTGCCAGGCACCAGGCAATTAACCTCAGATCTTAACAAAGATGGTTTTTATTCATAATTACTTGTAACATCAATACGTGTGTAATGCTTTTCTCATTCAAAACACGGTATAAATACAAGCTAATTAATTTTGGAATCTACTAATAAATATTCCATTGTGCTCCAGAATTCTGGAGAGTCAGAACTGTGCAAGACAAAGAGGAGCCTACGGTGGCAGCCATGCCATAGAAAGACATCATTTACAAGGCAGATGGCCAAAATTGTCCTTTGTTCCAATTATTAGAACAGTTGAAACTATGGTGATGTCATTGTTATTAAAAATAGTAGTATTATATGCACAAGGCAGCTTCCTCTTGTGTAGTCTTTGGGAAAAAAAATATTAACAGAGACATAAGTGATACCTGTTTTATTCCAGTTCAAATATTCAGCCAAAAATAATGTGGAAAAGGTGAGTGATGTTAGGCTACAGATGTAAGAGATTTGTGGGCGTTTATTTTTCTTTTAAATGTAGCTAGCATTTTAGGGCGGGTCTGAATATTAGGAAGAGGTTGAAGTTGGAGGGAATAACTTCTGTTCTGAGGCCTCAGCAAAGAAAAATGGCTGAGTCTACCATCCTGAATAACTGTGTTACTATTGGGACAATACTCTCAATAAAATCTAAGTGAAAGAGGGAGATTTGTATGGAATGACTTAAAGAATACTGGGCTTTGAAAACTCCCAGGCACAATCTAGTCAATCCATTAGCCTCTACATAAATTCTCTTGGAGAAATCAGAAGAGCTACGGGTGACTCAGACCCAAAATGCACAACAGCCTGTGATATTGATGGTTGTGATTGGCTCAGTCTCTCTCTGTCTCAGTGAATTTTATCTTTCATAGGGAACAGACGAGACTGGGAGACAGAAATTGAATACATACTCTGATAATTCAGGTACTTACAGATACAACTTGTTCGGGACCAAATCTTGCATGCCAGATGCGTCTCATCTTCAAAGCTTCTGATGATGGGGGAAAAAGGAGGAAGGCAATCAAGGCAAAGACATATGCAACTCTCCTTTCTACATGTATTTCCAGACTCCAGCATTTCTTACAAAATTGGCTCTTTGTTCTCTGGGTGCTCCATCCCATGGGGTTACAGGGCTGTGTGTGTGAGTTTCCAGTCTAAATCTCATCTCACGCTTGCAGCTGGAGTTATAATTGACAGTCACTGCTATGACTTTTACATATGCCTCTTGTTGCCACTCGGGTTTACGCTTCTATGGTGTAATAAACTTGAATTATACACTGTATCTAGAGACCACTTTCAAACCGCGCTTAAGAGTTAATAAATGCAGCCCTTTCATAAGCATTGCTTTTAAACAGGAACTGACAAGGCAGGATATGTAATAAATGTATACTTAATTGACTGAACAACTCTGATTTCATTCTTTCACAGAACTAAATCCAAAATAAATAGATGTCAATTTTATAGTAGGGATATCTTGCCTGTCTGCTACCTCTCTTCATACATAGCAGGCAGTCTGATCATTCAGAAATGGGCTGCTGTATCAGATTAGTCAGTTTATTGATACATCTGCTTATATCACCCATTTTAATGCAGGTATTTGTAGCATTCCTACAAGTTTTTATTAGCTGATTTGGCAAATATTTTTAAATAATTGGTAATTGTTGCAAGTGACATAATGACTGCTTAATTAGCACTTACTTCTGTTTGTGTGCTTGAAGAAACGTAAGAACGCATTTTCTGTTTGACCCAACTTCAGTTAAAGGTATTTTACTTATTCTTTTTAATCATGAGGTTGAGCACAATGTCTCATTTCCTGTAGCTTAAAGGTATTAACTTCGTTCGGCTTTCCCCGGTCTTGATGAATCTCTTCAAGATGACAATCTACTTGCAAGACAGAGGAGCGGATAAATACTGGTAAAGAAAGCAGCCTCATGTCCTCTACGCATAGTATGGAACTGTTGTTTTATCAGTGGATAAACCAGTTGGCTGTCAGGAATGTTATCTATCCTTTGCTCTCTGAAACTGTTGCAAATCACAATATAACTGGCTGCAGAAATAGGTCACAGACAATTAATTTCCAAGCTCAAATATAGTCCACAAACA
This sequence comes from Gorsachius goisagi, assembly GCA_018403395.1. Classification (NCBI taxonomy): domain Eukaryota; kingdom Metazoa; phylum Chordata; class Aves; order Pelecaniformes; family Ardeidae; genus Gorsachius; species Gorsachius goisagi. Next base: position 56,566 of record BOSO01003914.1, read on the forward strand.
CTAACTTCAGTTCTTTATCTTCTGGTTTTCAGCTCAGTTGCAGGCAGTGCCTTTGCATACTCATTCAGTAATCTTCTGACTGGGAGGAAAAGGGGGAAAATAGCTTGTGTTAGCAGTCCGGAGCTGGAGAAAGTAATCAGAAAAAATAAATAAGAAAAATCAGGGAGTAAGTGAAGAATGATGGGGAGATTCTAGAAATTAGAAAAGTAAAATAAATGTAAGAGGGAAAGAAGAAGTATCAGTCTATCCCATGTGGAATAAAAAAATCCCAACCCACAAAGCAAAAAAAAAAATAATCCAAATACCACCCCCACTCCCTCCACCCCCAATATAATAATCCAGGGGAATCCAGTGATTTATTTGGGAAGACTGAAACCCATTTTGATATAATTCAGTCTGAGCGCTGATTCTCAAGCACAAATCTACTATAATTGTTTCTGTATTTTGATTAGTTTTGAACTTTCTGTTTATTTCAGCTCTATTTTACTTAACTTCTGGTGAAAGAACAGCTGCTAAAACTGCAAAATAATCTTTAATAATCAGGCCTCTGGACTGAATATTAAACAACCAGTCTCATCCAGCAGACCTTGCATGCTGGAATACCAGTCAGCTCAGATAGCACAGTTTCATCCAGACACAGGTCACTTAACAAAGCCCATCAAAAGCCCTGCTATCTCTTTTCTTGTAAAAAGGTTGTAGCAGTCGTAACGAAGGATATGGCCTTGCTCTCCAAAGTCTCTTTATTTTTTCTGCTTTTAGTGATTTGCAGATAGATGCAATATTGCAGAGGTTTGACACCTGCATGAGTAAAAAAGTTGAATTAACTTCTGATCTGGTGTCAGGGAAAATGTTTAGTTACAGTTGTTGGAGAGAAAAAACCTGGAATTTTTAAGAAATTGAACAAAGAGAGTTATTCAGCATGCAATTGCAGGGGAGATCTCAAAACACACAAACACTCCAATCTAAACTTTATGTAATGATCAACATCTTAGTAACTGGAAATGTCATATTATAAATGAGATTGTAAAAGTTGCAGAAGTCTTTTATCTATTTGAAATGTCCTTTCAATGAAAAATCTTTTGAACAGTCTATTAATGCACTTTTAGAGATGCCACTGGTGTTGCTTTTCTCTTAGAGTTTATAAATGTTCAAAGTGTATTAATTTACCAAGCACCTTGTCCATTCGATACTGTTGTACTTTCTTCCCTAAACCTATCAAGGAATGTTTTAAGCTTGTCATATATTTTCAGGTTGACAGCTGAATGTTATTTAGCACCATTGTTTTGCAGAGAGCAGGAATTTAAAAAAAAAAAAAAAAAAAAAAAGAAAAAAAAGAAACAAAACCAAACCAAAAATAGTTAGAGAATAAATAGGGTAACATCTGTTCTAAAATGGAATAAAACAGTTTATAAAAGACAGAATGTGAAAGTGTAGAAACAAATTCTATTTATTGACACTAAAATTAACAGCAACCTAATATGATTATTGCCTTAGTTACCATTTCACTATTTCTCTTTGATAACAATATTGTCATTTAATAATATTGGTTAATTGCTAGATTGTGATCCTAAAAGTATTGTCTCTCCTTGAATCTGCATAGAAAATATTTTCTACGAGATGCAAATGAATATTATTGAAATCAGAATCTAATTTACCAGCTGCAGGGGAAAAAAGTGCTGTATTCAACTGAAATACTTTTCAAAAGTAATGAAGCTTAATCTAAGTTTCCAGATTTCCATCTCTTCTTAGAGTAAGATAAATTTATTACTGTCAAATGAGTTGCCCTAGAGATGTACCAGAGTAACTGAGAGCATGGAAAATGAGATTTTAAATACATATATCTAAGGTTAAAGAGGAGAAATGCACTTTTGAAAGTGGAAAATACATGCCTTGATTGAAATGGCATTCATCCCTTCTCATTATGAACTTGTTCCTTTAGGGAATCAAGGAGGGGAAATGATGATGCATATCATATTTTTGTTTGGTTCTGTGCCCCCCCAACCTTGCTTCTTACTTTTACGTTAAGAAGTAAAGTACATTTGACTAGTAATAGCAGAGCTTTATTATCTTTTTTTATATCATGATTTTGCTCTGCATGCTTCCAACTCCAAAGAAACATCATGAAAGGCCAAACAGGTTGCACTTGAATGAGATTTTATATCCTACTGAAGATTTTCAGACAGACTCAGCATCTGTCACATTCAAAATAAGTGTAGGAAGCAAACATGTAAAGTTTAATCCTAGGTTGTTAATATCATACTCACAAGAATAACCTCTTATAATGTATATTGAGACAGGCAATATAAGATGATAGGTCTAGAGACATCTTTGGCGGCAGTTTGAAATCAGTTTAAAAAAAAAAAAGGGGTGGGGGGTGGGTGGGAGGGGGAAATAGTAATAATGGGAACAAGGGGTTACTTCAGCACCAGTGCTCTCACTGCTCCTGCATGAATCCTATGAAGGAATATAACCAGGATTTACATCTCCAGTCAATAGCAAGCTTGAGACTTTCTATTTTAGCTATTACTTTCTAGTTATAGATGTGCTATCTTTGAACCGTTAACAGTGGCATTTAATTTTGAGCAGATTAGCAACCCAAAGAAAGAATTAGGGTCACAAATTACATTTTTTTTGACTTAAAAAAAAAAAAAAGTGACTGAAATAGTTTACATGTATAATATGAAAAATAAGTATCTGCTTATGAAGAAATATTCTGAAAGTCACATCTGATCTGGGCTCCTCTGGCCAGTAAAATTACACTGGATACTTACACTGTGCAGCAGTGAACTAAAAAACCTTCAGATTAGCAAAGACTGAGCATATTTTAACAATTTCAGCAAAAATATTCATGCGTACTCTGGATCAGAATGCTATTTTTACTGATTCCATACAGATTTAAACTTCTATCAAGAAAACTAAGTTTGTTTAGATATTTTCATTTTCACTATTTTCCTCATCCTAAAATTCTGACGATTAAACCTAATATAACCATGGCAAGCAATTATTTTTGTCCTAGTTTCAAGAAAACAAGATGTGTGCTGTACTATACTCTGTCAGTTCCCTTCCCCAGAAAAAAAAAAAATTGGGAACTTGCTGGATGATTTAAGAAATAGTAAGTTTGTGCAATAGGCCTGCAGAAGAAACAACCAGAAGCCATATAAAATAATTCAAGCCATTTTTTTTTGGCTCTCAGCACTTGATAAGAATTTCCGTTTGGCTTACCTGTGTCTTTTGAGTGGAAGATGTCCAGCTCCTGTCCCCTCAGCAAACCAATCAGCACACACACTTTGGGCAGGCCAGGAAAATGTACTCTGCCTCTCTGTATGAGAACTGAAAGCAAATTAAAATAGGTAGAGACCTGAAGAAGAAAGGGATGAACAGAGGGAACTGTGAGGGTTGTGTGTACAGAGCAGAGTACTGCAGTAGAGAAGGAAGAGGATTTAAGTACTGTGGCATAAGGAAAGGAGTTACAAAAGATGCTCTTGTCATAGTGGACTGCAGTTAAAAAGTCAGTGGCTAGGAGTTGCAAATCCCATTAAGACCCCCCAAATTTTAGTTCTCTCACTGCTAATAGCTAAGGAGCTTCTATAGGAGACCTGCTATAAGTCCTTTGTGAAAGGCCTACTTAAGATTTTTTTTTCCTTGCAAATATTCCTGAAGTTAAATCAGATATAGAAAATGCAAATCCAAAGCAGCAAGCATGCATGTACTTCATCTTCCTTTCAAAACAAAGCTGGCCTGGATGTTGTTTGGGTGAAAGCACCAGGTGGTACATCACTAACGGTGTCAGTTAACCATCAGTAATTCTGTATTTTGAGAGATGGGGTGCAGAACGCATAGACATATCAATGGCATGCATCTGTCTCACAGCTGAGAAACAGGCTTCCTGTGAATTATGATATTCTTGAAATGTTTTATAGATTGCATATTAATCCTGTTATGGATATGTTCTCTGATTACTTGTCATTTTGTGTAGAGAAAATCCTCTAGGAAATGAAACATCTCAGTTACAGAAATATCTTGTCACGATCAATACAAATCTCACGTATGTGTCCATGTATAACACAAACATTTGGCCAGATACTGATTTTTTCTTTTTTTTAAGTGGTTTTGTTTTTTTTTTTTTTTAAGAAACAAATCATACTGGGCTTGGAAATTTAAAAAATGGGTAATTTGCCTATTCTAATTTGGTTTCAGTTATAGAAAGAGAAGTAAGACTTAGTCATTTGTTTTACCAGCTGAACAGGACTGGATCAATTAACATTATCTCCCACAAGTGTGAAACAGCATAACTAAGAGCGGTGCCTGAAAATGTCTGGCATGTTAGTAAGAAATAGGGCAACAGCTAATTAACAGCAGTTAAACATTTAAATTATTACACACAAAATATATAGAAAAATGTGAACGTTGCTGGATTTTAATTGAAAACATGGTGACATGGTATAGGAATACATTTGTAAGTGAAATCTTTAAGGTTGCCTCTCTACAAAAGAAGATATTAAATATATGCTGTAGAGTTTCCTTCACCTCTTGTGGAAGCTGAAACTTGTACAGATAATTGCTAGGTTATTCTACTGTGGGCGTATACCTGATAGCAGATTATGGTTTTTGTTGTATCTCTTGAAGACCAGGATAAGATCAAGGAGCCGAAACTCTGAAAAAGGCTACTCATTCTTTTCTAGGAAAGCCTAAATAGAAGAGAAAATTGTTCAGGAAGAAAATGAGTTGTTAAATGCTGCAAAGGCGGGGGTCGATGTGACTCACACTTCTGTCTTACAGCCTTTTAGTACAGTAGACTGAAGGTCACGAATATGTGAATTTCAGATCCTTGCTTAATTCAAGTTTAAGGCAAATGCTATTTCTATTCCACTCTAATTAGTTCTGATTTCCAAAATGCAGTTACAGATAACTACCACAAAAATCAATATAAAACCCCTTTCCTGAGGTTCTGTTCCCAAAGAAACAGTGATAGTTCTGGGGACTACAGTGGCAGTGGAGGCCACATCAGGTGGGTAAATGGATGAGAAATAAGCTTCTCAGTTGTTTAAAGCAGAGGACCTGGATGACCTCTCTAACTGAAAGAAATTGCCGAGTGCACCTCAGAAGAAGGAAATGTAGGGCCTATGGCATTTTGGTCCTCTAAATGTCATTCACACTTTACCAATCTACTCATTTATGAAAACTGTGGGGGAAAAAAAGCCAAATTGAAAATCCTTTCCTGAAACATAAACAGTGTTTGATGTTTCAGGAAACATCAGGAAACCAACTTTCCAGAGGTCCAAGCATATTTACTTTTCTTGCATGCTGCAAAAATGTCAGTTAATCAATTATTGAGGCTATAATTCTGTGAAGAACAAAATCTTTGAGAAATGGTTTTATTTATTTCTTTTAATTGATGTTTTTCCCTGTGTGCTGTTTTACATTTTCATTGCTATGTCATATAAAATGGTAAAAAGAAATAGTGTATCATTATTACTTTTGGTTTCTTTTTTTTTATAAAACCACAAAAATACTTAATGAAAATCCTTTCATTTGAAATTTTGACAGATGCATTTCACGCATGTTTTATTATTTGGCTAATTTTTTTGAAGGCATGCCCTTCTGAAGTAGAGGTTATATGAACAAGGTATTTTTAAAAGTAAACTTAAATGTTAATTAAAAGCTAGTTAGTAGTACTTCCAGAGAAATAACTAATATATTTCCTGCTTTTGAAGAACCCTTTGACATATAGTGGAGTAATTGGTGGATTAGAAAAATGAAGAATTGCTGCTCTTGGATGAGTTTGCAAAACCCAAAACTTAGTCTTATGACAGTATTCCATTTAATTTTATAGGATTATAATCAACTGAACATTTCTATATATTGAAAAAAACACCTCAAGATATTCTTGAAAAAAATTACCTCTTATAATGGTATTGATACTATGATATTTCAATAATATCTACAAAACACTGTTTATATAATTTTCCCTTTGGAATTTCTTTAATGAAGTAGAATGAGGAAGCAAAGCAAAGAGATCAATGATCTGACCTGTGCAGACAGCTGTATCCCACAGCATCCTCTAGAAATGGCAAGCTAATTATATTGATAGCAACTGGGTTTTCCCAAATTCCTTTTTTCTTTTTTTTTTCTCTTTCCACCTCTTTACTGTCTCAAAAGTTACATTTTCATTCATGATTTAGGCAGTTTAGAACTATTTTTTTTAATATGTATGCTCATAAAATGTCCTAGAATGGAAGAGTCTAACAAAGTGAAAGTAGTTAATAATACTGACAGAAGTATGCCAGCACCACCAGCTAGCGAGGAATGAAATAAAGAGGAATTAAAAAGGGGAATGAAACCAAGTTTCACAGTTCTGTCTCTCTATTTCTTCTGTCTTCTGGAGTGAAAAGAAGTGAGTCTTGTTTACGTTAATATTCAAGGTTTTGTTAAGAGAATGGGAAGCTAAGGTAATGGACTATCTGTTTTTCCTGAGAGAGAGAGAGAAGGCTGACCAACTTTTCCTGAAGCAAGAGAAGTTCTTGGGAAGCCCTCTGAAGGGTCTTTCCATCTAAGCCGAGGCTAAAAACTATTTGAAACTCTTATGAAAGAGAAAAGTAAAAAAAAAAATAAAGCCTGGAAGTGTTCTAAAAGGTTTGGAAGACTTTTATCCCTCTTCTGAATGAATCCAAATTTATTACTGCATCAGATGCTGGCTTGTTATTTAGTGCTTGGATGATTGCCTTGATGAGAGACTTCATTTTTCCCTGAAACATATTTTCTTTTTGGCTCCTGCTGTAGCTGCTCAGTTTTTCACTGACATGACTCCCACACAGGAGTCCGTATTAATATAGAAAACAGCGCAGCAGCATTCAGGTTCTGACATGTTTATTAAAAGAAGCCCATTTCTGGAATATTGTGTCCTTGAGCTGCTCTCAAAATTGCTCCCTACCACAGACTGCTTTGACCCAAAATGGGTTGTTTGCTACTGTAGAAGGAATTAGCCAAGCTGCCCTACCACCTGCCGACCTCTAAAGGTGGAGGTCCTGTGTGTCCTCCTCCTCCATGCTGCTCTCCCCCATCCCTTGCACTGAATTTCTGCTCTGATCTGACTGAAGGATTCAACCTGCTAATCCAGCAGGACTTTAACCCAAGTTAAAAAAAAGAAAAAAAAAATAAAGACAACACTCCTTTTTTCTTAGTTGATGAGGTCAGCTGGGTGACACAAAAAGCATGAGCCAACTGGGAAAGCCTGCATAGGCAAGAGCAGAGGATGAGAGTAAGGAATGAGTAGGAAGTTTGTGTTGCACAAAAGATGTTGAGGCAGGCTTACGTAGACAGAGGTTTTGCAGTGGAACCCACAGCTGATGGCATACACTGAAAAGCTGATTTAGGAGAAAGCTAAAACAGCAAAGGAGAGAGACTGTAAAAGGAAAAGGAAAACTCTCCTCAGTGGTCAGCTGGGAAAAGCAGTGACAGGATCCCTAGAAGAACTCTGGGCATTTCTCCAGTGCAGCAGGTGGCAGTGAGGAATATGATTTTTCACATTGTTTTCCCCTAATGCCATACTCTTTTATCATGACCTCCTCTACCCGCCCCCCTCGCTGGTTGTTACCTTTAAACAATGGCATTAGCACTGATTGGGATACATGAATTAGCTGGCAGTAATGTGTGTTTATTGCTTGTTAAGCTGGTGTGTACATCTATTGCAGGTTAATATTTATTGAAGACTTAAATTAATATTACCTACACAGTGCACAGTGTTCTGATTCTCTCAAACTAATATCTATGAAGAGAGAAGGAGACGAGGGGAATGAAGGGGCCATTCTTAGACCAGTGATAGGTGCTTCCTGTGGGAGCCCACCACTATTCAGGCTTGCAGATGCAGGGCTGTGAGAACAATATAAGAACAAGAGTATAAGAAGAATAAAGGAAGAATACTACTACAGAGGCTCTGAAAACACTGCCTCAACAGTGCAGGTAAATGTTACAGGGCTGCAAGTAGCAATCCCATAGCATTACTAAGACTAAAGCGCTATGGTACCTAAGGCACTGCACATTTGTTACTATTTCTGATGTAAATCCACTACACCATGTTTTCTCTGCTTGTGCGAGAGTTTTTGTTTTAATGTCAAATTGTTTGTTATTTTTAACCAGCAATTGTAGATTTTGTCAAGTTTTCACCCAAGTCTTTGGGAGTTATCGATATTGCTATCATAACTTAAGAAAGTTAATTTATGCTGTTGTGCACAATATGTGCAATGACCCTTTTAACTCACATTTACACGTATGGGGAGGTCTCAAAATGGAGTGACTTGCCTAGGTCACAGTATAATCCATGAGGCCAGACTTCTATTTCATGCACCTTTTCTTGGAATAAAAAGAAAACCAACAAAAACAGCAACAAAAAGCTGTACCTTTTTTCTGTTTCCTTAGAATACTTTCCAGTTGAAGAATTAGTTCTACAGTTTCTCACCTACAGATGTCCTTTGCCCTTTATTTGCAAGAAGGAAAGACATGGGTAAGGTCAGGTGAATTTACTCAACATTTACAGCCTACCCATGTATACATAGTATGGGAGTGTTCTTCTGAATTATTTCATGGCTCGTTTGTTGATACTACCCAGTTCCTGTGCTGTAAGACAGTGTTCAATCTAGCTTAGACATGAAGGAGTTTAGTCCCCATACGCTCCCCAAATGATAAATATAGGTCATTATTCTGAGTAACCCCTTGGAAGAAGTCACTTCCCACCATTCCTGTGGAGATGAGGCTCCTCACCCTGATAGAGAGGTTCAGTAGGCAAAGGAGAGGTTTGCAATGCTTTCAGTATTGTGGCCACCTGAACTGCAGAAGGTTATGAAATGGACAAAGGCATTTCTGCTGTTGTATACAATGCTGCTGGTTGAATTCTCCAATTGACTTACACTCTCTGAATTATTTTTTACATTCAAAACAGTATCCAGAACAGCAATGAATTTCCCAAATTATAGCATCAGGTTACATAGAAATGTGGCAGTATAATTGTGTTGTAATTTATAGCTTTCTTCTACTTTTGCTGTTTTCAGTAAGTCTAATTTATTGAACCTTGTACAGTTTGTGTTAAAAACTTTGTGTATTTTTAGTATTTTTCTCTGTTTGCTCAGCACCACTTCTACTTGATAGAGGATGAATCCATGGTATAAATACCTGGCTTTCTACTAATTATTTCAAAACTCTCTGAATAAATAAGATTATTTTCTCTCACATGAAAACTTTGCAATCAGATACAAGCATCTGCTGAAATTTTGTCAAGACATTCTTTATCACTTTCTTTAGATTGGGCTTTGGAGAAACAAGGCAAGAGTTCAAACTCCCTCCCATAACAATACTGGAATTTGATTGCAGCATCTTTGTACTTCATTCCTGTGGAATAAAAGTAGTGTTGGCATTGTCTTGCAAGTATAGTAGCAACATATTTTTTTTAATATGAAACTATTTTGGATCAGTAAGCAGAATTTAGACAAAACCTGAAATGTAATTTGTATGTTTTGACCAAAATTTTTCAGAAAACTTACTTGCTTCGCTAATGACACTGATTCACTGCAGTACAGTTAATAGATAACATTTTCCTGGAGCGTTGGAGGTTTGGGTCTTGTATTAATTACTGAACCTATTGTTCTCATGTGAGTCTCTTTCTGATGTAAGTTTTGTTTTATTCAGGCAGTGTTTTAGGGAAAGGGGGCAGGAAGGCAGATTGGATTTGTTCCATATCGGAGTGAAAATAACGGTGGCTATAGAAATGCCAAAGGTTCTTCTGTGCTACTTAGCTTCTTTATTTCCTTTAAAAAAGAACTAGAAATAAAGCAAAACAACCATACACAAAAAGGCCTAGGTTTTGAGTAACTATCTTCAGTCCCTTCGTGCTTTTGGCGTGTTCCTTCTCTTATCTGTGCTAAGTTCTTTGAGGTTCAGTTCAGGGATTTTTTTTGATACCAGTCTTTTCCTATGCCTGATTTTCTTTCACTGAGACAATACTTAGTCCAAATTATTTTTTCCTTATAATGTAATCAAAACCCTGAAAATTTTACTCTGTATTGGTATCTGTACTCCTTACTGCAAGGAAGTGTTCCAGATGCTTTTATTTCCCAGACTATATCCACTTCTTCAGCCAAAATCTGGATTTTTTTCCAGAAGACCACCTTATGGCAATGTTCACCTCAAGTCTTTCAGGTTCCCCAAGGAGCTTCTTGCTTGATTATTTGGATATCTTGCATAAGTCAGTGGATCTAAGCACAGATACTCCTGCTCTAAGCTATACCAATCATTCAGGAGGTCCATAGTAGCTTCGTTATAATAAATAATAGCCTATGTCTGCTTCAAGCATCTACTTTACTTTTCCATTGAGGTTATTCTGCTTGTTTATTAAACAACAACACTGGCCCTTCCACAGTTTTCAGCATTTTTCCCTCGATTTTTCACAAGATCATTCTCAGCTGGCAAATCCACCACAGGGTGGTTTGTTTTCTTTTGAATATGATAACTTAATTACATTCTCACCTGTAACCTTCCTCTCATCTTCTTCCACCCCAAAAATATGGGGGTTTTTTAATGGATCTTACTCAAGAATACAATGTTAGCAAGACCTGTATTAAGATTCTTAGAATTATTTTGATTTGGAAAGGGTGAATTTGGAATACACAGTGTAGTTCTTTGTTATGGTAAATAGTACAGTATAGAACTCTACCTTTTCTAGAAATTACATTTCCTGGACACTATTCATTGTTTTCTGAACCATTTCTACCACAATTTCTGCCAATTTGTCAGAATAACATTCTTTGAACAGACTTTCTTTTCCACAGCATCATTTTAGATTAGTGTTGCTTCTCTGAGAAAACTGCATGCAGAAATTCTTGCTGTTTACAGAGAACTCATTTCACTGGAATAGGCACATGGGAGTCTGCTTCTTCTCCCCATTAAAATTAACTCAAGATTATCCTTTAATTTCCTGCAAAGGCTCAAAATGGTTACTTGTAGCCACAGAGTCCTGGCACCTTAATATTTAAGTATAATTATTACAGAGAAAAATCAATACAGTAGAAGCCACCTCAAGCTGGTATGAAATTGTCATAGCGGTCCTAGAGGATTGTTAAATGACAGTGAACAGCCCAGAAACAATGTGTATGAGCTAGCATACATGAAAAGCAACTTTGAGCTGCTTTGAGTAGCAACTTCAGGGTAGTATAGCGCTTGTAAGAAATGGCAAATGTTTCTTATTCAGACAATATAATAGTAACATGATATTTGAACAGCCAGTGGCTTTGACATGAGAAAGGTAAGGATATTGGTATTTGGGTATCTCGCATATAGAACTGAATTGTATGCAGAAGCTGTGTGCTGTTACTACGTGCAGGACCAGATGCATCTGTGGTAGTGGGTGAAAAGGTGAGGATGCTGCATCGCCCTCTGAGGAGTGCAAGTGTTGCATCAGGCAGATGGTGCTGAGGAAAGATGACTGTTGTTCCTTTTGCCTTCACATTAAACTCAGACCTGGATCTGGGTCTGTTTTGAGGATAGACCATTTTGTTTGGGTGAAGAACAGTGGAGTGAGATGACCCACTGTCACTGGAGGAGAATTAGTATGTTTATGCCTCCTGCCTCACTGGAGTGTCTAGCATCCAGAGGGCATAGCTTGTTCTCAGTTTCTTCCATGGCCACTTCCAGTGCTGCAAGTGTAATTTGTTCTCCTTCATTCTTTTTGTGAATAGTGGCTGAAAGTTCCCTGTACTCAGCAGGTGGACAGTACATAGCTTCAACTGGTCTTACATGGTAGAAGCAAGATGAAGGACCTTGAGCTTTTCCACACTCTTTGCACTCAGATCCCTTTATGTTTCTATGTTGCAAATATTTTCTTTATGTGGTTACTGATAACTTCCTTTTGTACATAGAATCTGCTGTACCACAGTGGTGTTTTCTATGGTTACTTTCAAACGGAAAACAAATTCCCACAGAACCGATTCATTTCTCAATAGTAGGTAACTAGTTCTTCAACCCCAAATCATCGCATCATAAAGAAATCCAGTTCCTTATTTCCAGTATAGTTGGCATCAGGATTTTTTCCAAGCCCCTGAACTACCACTCCGTAATCAACATAGTCTCATAAGAAGAAAGGAACATTAGATTTCAGATGCAGGAACGTGATCTTTTAAAGGCATTTCACACTGGGTTTAAAATGTCTAGCTTAAGTTCTTCCCCTCAGGTGTGCAGGAATAAGAACTCATTAATATATTTCCTGTATTCTTCCACTAGCTCTGTCAGCAGCATCCGTAACATCTGGCTGCTCGGATATATTGCAACATCAGTACATCAGTAGCAGTACATACATTGAGGACAAATACCCAAAGGGCTATCCACTGCAGTGGTATTACAAACAGGTTCGTCAGTCATGATATCTAGTAAAGGCATGTGTAGGACACTAAAAATGCAAAATATTATACAGTGGTGAAAGTCTGGTATGTCTGTAAACTGAGCACCAATTGTGAGTAGGTGACATAGTACTTAAAACAACTGTAAGCAAACCAGCTTTCAACTCCTTATTTCATTCCTATTTCAGACAAGTGATAAAGGACGGTATGGACAGGATCACATTGGTAAATGTTTGACAAGGATGTGGCTCTTGCCTTTGAAAATGTTTCTATTCAGGAGGACTGTTCATCTCCAAACCTTTCTTTCAGCTGAACACTTGAAACCAAGTCATGATCCCAGGCTTTTAAATCATTAGGTCATATGATTTGAGTATATAAGACCTCAGTGTGTTAGTCTGACTTATAGGAATTCCATTTCTACTATTTCAGGTGAATTTTAAATCAACAGAACAGTCTGAAAAAAACAGGAAATTAAATGTAGCTGGGTTACACCAATGGCCCTTCTGCCTGGTGGGTGAACTTAAAATTTCTGTATTTTACTGGAGAAATTGTATAACATGCTTCCTTTGGAGGCAGGAATCTGTGCACTCTGCTCTCCAGTGGGCACCCACAGAAAACACCAAACAGCAGCTGAACTCCCTTGTCATCAGGGATAGAGGGGTCAGTTCTGCCAGGTAAACCAGCACCTTCAATTCCCATTGAGAAACTTCTGGATGACACTGTATGTTGTTACAACGTGCTGGTGACTCGAGCTGCAGTGCCTCTTCACTGCTAATGTCTTCTTTTGTCTGCCTTTTCCATCGCTAAGTGCTCTTTCACTTGTGATATTTCAATGCATATAGAACTGCACACTAGCATGTAGATATTTGAAAACCGCAATATAGCTTTTTTAGTTACATCAGTACTGTGTGCTGGCAGTCACTGCACAATCAATAACAAAAATAAAGCTGGTCAAATAGAATGTAATAGTTTTCCACTGAAAAAATAGATTTTGTCAAAATCAACACAGTTTAAGGGTGAGAAAAGAAATATTTCATTGCAACCTTGATTCAACTTCATCGGTTGGATTTAAATTGTTGCACATGACGCATGTGTAACGTGAATTTGTAATTCCAGCTAAATATCAAGAAAAAAGTAAAAAGATATCTTAGAGTAGTTAATAGTTCCTTCTGAAGAAAAGACGTAGATGTCTGCTTCTGCTAGTGGAGTTTAATTTTGAAGAACTTTGAAGCCATCTCTGCTAAAAGTTCCTCTGTTTTACTGTAGTTCACCCATTACAATTACACTGATTGTTTATTTGAAAAGTCCTCTGTGATGATAAATGAGCAGTAACAGCATTGGTACTATTTGAACAAAGTCCATTTCAGTCCTTATACTCTGCAGTTCAGGTAGATACAAGTGAGACTGGGATTAGAAAAGGAATAGGAACAAATACAGAAATTTCTAATGGAGAAGCAATCTATTCTGCCCCCTCCCACCCCGGATCCCAGGAGCCTATTTCAACATGAGGGTTATTTTTGGTTTTGTTTTTGATTTTATTTCGCTCTGATACTGTTGGGCTTTTTGGTCTGCTCTGTTCTAGGAGTAGGTACTTTGATTGGTCATGAAGAAAGCTGCAGTCATTATTCTAGTATTGACCTGATACACTAATGGCACTGAAGACTGGGCTCGAGATCATTAAACACTGAGTCTCTTAAATAGCTTATGATCTGTGTTTATCAACACGACTAGGAGACGATTTAGCATCCAAATGTCCAAGTTTTTCTGGGATGTCTCTATGCTGAACTGCATTACAGATTAACCTTTTTTGTAGCTATAAATATTGTATACAGTAAAGCATTTTCACTATCAGACTAAATATTATTGTAAATGCAGAGTGAAAGGTTGATTTCTTAGCTGCTGAATTCAGAACTTTTCTACATATGGGGAATTTATTTTGGCAGTGCAGGTTAAGTGGGAGCTATGGCGGCTCACTCTTGAGCCGAGTCCATAGAGCTAGATACTTCAAGTATTGTTTTGTACTCTGAATTTGTAACTCTTACTCAATTCTATGAACACATTTCCTTATAATGTCAGCCTATTTGAAATGACTTGGCCAATTAAATCAATTATACAGCTTACAATGATGGATCCTTTGTTCATCAGTCCATACTTGTAGTTTATTATGCGGAAGTTCTACCTTTTTCTGTACTGATGTTAATTCACTGGAATATACAATATTTTTTTTAGTGAAGAGTGGGAAGATGTACCAGTATAATCAACTGTCTTTCCTTCTGACTCACCTATATCTCGATAAATCTTAACCTTAACATTAGTGACCCAGTTAACTGTACTGAGATTTTTTTCAAGTGGGACTTTAATGCTTGGAAGCCTATGTATTATAAAATAATTTTGGTCTCAATCAGGTTTGAAGGATAGTAGTTGGTAAATGAGCTTGAACTCTAATTAAACTCACTTGCATCTGAATGTGCTGACATAAAGCTAAATGTTTTCATATGCTATTTTAATCATTCTATTAGGTAATCTGAACTGTTAATGTAGTCATGTTCTCTGTAACAGTAATTTGCGTGAACCTGTAATGAGATTTCCCTTGTTAAGTTGCCCATGTAGGAACTGTGAAATCAAACCTAAATGTAGTAAATCCTTTCATCCAGAAGAATTATGGACTCTTCTTCATTCAGTAGAGTAACTATGTGAGTCACTTGCTAAATTAATGCAGCTTCTCTGATTGCTAGGGATATTTTTTTTCTTTTGTAGCTTTTTTCTTCCTTTTTAATTCATAAATAATTTAATATTTTAAATTAGAATGGTGGTTGGCTGTGCTCAGTTGCACAAGAAGTCAGATAGATGTTCTCTTCCCTGATAAAGATGAAGACTTGCAGATACCATCTGGACTTTGATTGAAAAGAACCGTTACAAGAACTGGGGAAGCACAGCAATGAGATTTATAGCAGACATAGCTGCAGTATTAAAGCAAAAACCCTTTTGTCATTTTTCGCTGAATAAGATGACAGTAAGATTTATCAAGGGAGTCCTGAGTTTAATTGTAACATGGTCTCATTACAAACAGTCAGATAAATTGTGTGCATTAATTATGAAGCAGAGAATTGCATAATAGCCTTTGCCTTTAATTATCTCAATTCTAAAACTCTGTCATGGGACGTTTAACAAACCTGTCTCTCTGTTACAGATGGCATGTGATATAAATTTGTTCTGTTTCTTAGGTTATAATTTTTGGATATCAGGTCATTGACACAGGGCAACATTGCGTAAGCCTGTGATTGAAGGTGTAGTTAGCGTGGTTCTGGTTCAGCTTGTTTACTTGTCTCCGAGTTCATGCTATGTGTCTAGCTGAGCTTTCTGGAAACCATGCAAGTCTTCTGTTGATCAGTGTCCTATCCACTCCAATATGTCCTGCTTCCAAAGCAAATGCAGGCATGCAAGCTCCTAATAGTCTTCCTTCAGATTTTCATGTGAAGAAGTCATTTGATCTTCATAGAAAATGAACATAAAAGGAAAGAAGTATAGTTGAAATAAATCTGCTTTGAAATTGTGATGAATAGTTGGGGGATACCTCTGTCATATTCATCAATTCATCCATCTGCTGACTTGCTGCTAAGGGGAAATATCGTGAATGTTGTGTCTAGGCTTCTTGTCCCATCTTTCACAGAAGCACTTTTAAATCATCCTTTACACATCAATGCAGGCTTGAACATACAACCAAGTATTTTTATCCAAAGCTAATATACAAATACACAGTCTGAATATTTTTATTTATTTTGCACAGATTTGCAACACTTAATTTCTGAGCTAAGAGCGCTACGCACGGATTTGTCAAAACCTGTTCTTTCAGGTTGTATGCAGATTTGCAACAGTTTTACTCTGTTATACGTGCCCTGTACTCCTAAACAGTCCAAAAGGCTCAAGGATGCATTGTTCTCGATAGATCTTGGATTTAGCTTGGATGTATTTTTTTGTCTTAAAAAAAAAAATAAAATAATCCTACCAGTAATCTCCTGATCATCAAGCCCAACAAATCTGAATAAAATAACTTAATATTTATGCTTATGTGCTGAAGGAACAATATGGAATTCAGTGTCTCTTTTATTATTATGGAATGTTGCAATCTTCATATAAACATATACCAAAATATACGGACCAATAGGTTGGTACCACCCATTGCAACTTTCCTACTGTAAGTTCAAAGATAAGCAAAAGTGCTGTCTTCCAGTCCATAGATTTCCAATAAATTATTCTAAATAAAATGTCGTTGTTCCTACTCTGGATTTTAAGATCTAGCTAGCTATCCCTGAAGATCATAGAATTAAATGCTGGGTTTGTTACTTGTGTCACACTGAAGCCTGAATTCTGTAAATTTCACTCAAGATTCTTGGGTTTTTTGAAATATTTTATGGTGCTTCATGTGCACTAGGAATAGGAAGCAATATTAAAGATTCCAAGCTATGAAAATAAATTACAGAAGTAAATAACCTTTGAACCAGAGTATTTTAAGCTATGTTTGAAGAAAAATTTTGCTTTGCATAATAGGTAAATGTTAATTATAACTTGATAAATATTACTGAAGGATTTGATGAAACACAGAGGATTATTGGACAAAATTATGTTGTTTGATCCTTAAATATTGCAAGGAATATTTTCAATAAATTATTTAAATATTTCCCTCAGTCCTCTAGTTTGGGATTACAAGTGCATCTTTCATCATTTGATTTGAACTTCAAGCTCAAGACAAAAGGAAAATATAATCCTGATTGTATTTTCCTGAAGCCGATGCTTTATTTTCTACTCAAAAAGTTCAGCAAAATTAAGCTTACAAGCCTTATCAGACATCCGCTGATGTTAATAGAAAGATTGCCTCTTATTCTAGCTGGCACTGGATTGGGCTTTTAGAAGTAAATTATTTTTTGCTCTGAATGTTAAAGTAACCAAAAGTATTCTGGGTTTATTTTGATGTAAATGACAGCAGAGTTTGGCCATCTTAAATTTTTTATAAAATCATTATATGCTTGGTAAGCTCCAGTGTATTCCTTTTCGTAATGATATTCAGACACTCCTGCACACCAAGAGCATCCTCCCTACCCTTTCTGTCCTTTCGGTGTTCCATATTCTGCTTCATGCACTTCACAACAATTAGAATTTAAAAGATAAAGTCTTTGCATCACATAATTATATCTTAAACAATAAGAAACCCAGGAGTAAATTAATTTGATAGCTACAGACACATTTGGGATGTATGATCTGCAGGTCTTACTTTGTAACACCATCATTAAACTGCAGTGCAAGCGTATGATTTTAATTCTTTTGGTAGTGTGGGGATTTAGTTTTGTGTTGATGGAGGAGCAGCATGTCAGTGCATGAATGGTAATGATACTTATTCCCTAGTTAGGCAAATAAAAATGACAGGCTAAGTCAAGCACTGCACTGAACCAGAATGCACTTTTAAATCACGTTATTTGGTAAATGAGAAAAGTCTGGTTTAATATAACAATCATTTATTGAAAGACTTTAATTAGATTTAAGCAAAAGGTGAGTAACTGAGGCAAAGCCTTAAGAGCAAATTGATCCTTTAATAAAACTCAGCATTGTCTTTAAAATACTGAATTCTTAGCAGTATCAGGCATAATATTTTATCCCTTGGTTAAATAAAGAGTAATGTAGCTGAAGTTGTTAGAATTTCATGGATGTAGAACTCTTGTGACAGTTAAGGCTAAACCAGACTTATTTTTCCTCTATTTTAGTTTATGACTTCTGTCCCTCCCTTCCCCATTCATGAATAATATATCCCTGTATGGGGATTAGGCATATCAACCTGAGTTTTCCATTAAAATAGTTCATTTTTCTCTTTAAATTTATGAATATTTATCAAGGGATTCTGGATTAGTTAATAGTATTTTCCCTTAATACATACACATGAATCTACATGCGCATAATTCTGAAAAATTAGACGTATCTGTCTTGGGACTAGACTGCTCCTAAGCTCCCACCAGCAAGCTGTAAGATAAACATTCTTTAATAAGCAATAGGCAAAAAATAGTCTTTCCTCCCTCGATGTGAAATGTAGGCAGATTCCTCCCATAAAACTTTTTTTTTTCCCGTCAAGATAAGGAAAAACAGGCAAAAAACTGTATGAGAACTTAATATATTATCTGGAAAGGGTGTCCATGCTAATCTAAAAAAACATAAGCTGAAGATGAGAGTCTAAGGCACACTTGGACACTTCAGCAAGGGATGGAAAGGAGATATTAGGCTTCAAGATTTGCCAAAGATTTTAACTCAAATTAGAACATTGTTTTTTGTTGATTAACGTAATTTTCATTATACTATTCTTGAATTTATCATACATGATAGTTGCATCTTACAATGAAAAATTGTAAAGTGTATTAAGGTGTAACAGGATGGTGAATCTTTGATGTGCCTGTTTCATATGGGAGAAGTACAGTGGAACTCTGGAAGACAGCTAATGGTGCTTTTGGATAAAACCTTTTTCCCTCAACGAAAAAAAAAGGACGATTTCTTGTAGCTCCAGAATGTCCCTCAACTCTACTTTTAAGGATTCCCTTGCAAAATTATATAAAAGAAATTTCTTTGAGTGTTGATAAATATCAACTTTAGCTTATTGAGAGCATAGAGTACTTAGCTTTTTCTAAGATATAGCTGTGTCTGTTCAGACTGCAGAGTAGTCTTAGTGGCAGCATAACATAGTACCTTGGAAATTTGTCCAAAGCTTCCATGTCACCAGTCTTTGGTGAAGTGGTTGTCTCAATGGTCAACATCCATCTTGGAGGCAGTTATCGTAAATTATTGCTTGAGGATTCAATGAGGCAAAAGCTGTTCATAGCTATGAGGAACCATCGTATGAAGGTGCTCTGTGGACTGTTAGACTTGATTTCAATTCAGATTAATGATCCAAAACCAGAAGTTCCATTCCTGTTTGCAGGCAGTTGGGCCTTTGCTTTTAAAAGTATATCCAGTTGTGCCTTCCTATGAAGCTAGAGGAAGTATTAGGTCAAATGTAGAATTCAGACTGTAATTCATGTTTTACTTTTGTGTTCTTCTACAGATAGTAACTTCATTCTTGCAAATGCTCAGGTGGCTAAGGGATTCCCTATTGTTTACTGCTCAGATGGCTTCTGTGAGCTTGCTGGATTCGCACGAACTGAAGTCATGCAGAAGAGCTGCAGCTGTAAATTTTTACTTGGTGCTGAGACAAGTGAGCAGATGATTCTTCAAATTGAGAAATCACTGGAGGAAAAGGTAGAATTCAAAGGAGAAATCATGTTCTATAAGAAGAACGGTAAGTTTTTCTTTCCTGTTTTGTTAGTCCCAAAGAATGAAACTTAGCATTAATGCATATAATACATGGTATGCATTTCTATGTAATGATTTTGTATGTCTATAATCAGACGTGCAAGAAGAGATTTGAATAGACAGTTGGGTACACACTGAGACTATGTTTATATTAGCGTTACTGATTTTATATAAGTATATGACAAGTTACAAAGCTGCATAGAAGAAATTCAGGGTCCTAAACTGCACTGTGAGATGCTGTGTTATCTGTACTCTATATGTCACTGCATTTTCTACTTTTTCTTATATTGAAGTTTGTACCCCTTATTGTTGAAAGTGTAATTTAAAAATTAATACTCACCATAAGGTAGACAGTGACTGTGTAAAATTTTCAGTCCCATCAATAAAATGCTCGGAACTTTGGTCCAAGTGACTCATTCTCCGCAGCCACTATATATAAATACAATAATAATGATTTTCAAAAAGTGGGTACATACTCCAAGTAAAATTTATATTTAAGTATCTGTTGTCGCACAAGATTTCTGAGCATAAGTCACTCTTCAGTAAATTTCAAGTTGCACCACCAAAGCTTTCACTCCTGTGGTACAGCATTTATAAGGACAATTTTGTAGTCAAGATGAGTGAGCCATGGAAGAAAGCACCCCATGATGCATACTTAGCAGCTTGTTTCATTTATATCTGGCTCCTTCAGTGTGCCTATTCTGTAAGCATTTACCCTGCCATCATTCATGTGATCCTCAAGCAGGTGACACTAAGTGTGAGATACTGACAGGATCACAGCCACCCCAGTGCCACAGGAGCCTTCACATGTGCTTTATGACCCATGGGCTCAATGGATCCATGGGTGCCTGTTGAGTATCACCTTATGTTTTATTATTTGGCTAGAGTTTCTAGGCATGTGTTTAGGCCACATTTTCTTCATAGATCCTACTTATGTCTTCACTAATGAAACATTTTCCCCTCAAATATTATTACTATTATATTAAATATTTTAAAAAGCTATTTTCAAAAAGTAATAACTATATATTATATAATCGGTGATTTAGAGTGTAGGAAGAAGGCAGCTTTGCTTTCCCCGACATACAAAAAAGAAGTGTTGATTAGTTGGCTTGTGTTCATGACTACTGTTTTTCACAATATGAAATTCTGAAGTTATTCTGAAGATGCTGCTAAATGCTTCCTTCTCTTGTATTTTTGGAGAGGCTTGTGTGTGTGTTGGTGTTTGTTATTGTTGTTGTCGTTTTTTAGCATTTAGAAGAGACTCCTGTAGTTCCTTAAACTCATGTTTCAGGAAGGTTGCTCAAAGAAAGTAGTTTCGAATTTGTAAATCATGTCTGAATATCGGGGAAAAAGTGATCTTAACCTGGAAGGGTAAGAGCTGCTTTTCTCCAATATGGTATAGTGATGAGTGGGCACAGTGAGAAGAGATTTCAATGTACGTAAATGAAAGAAGTAAAGCTAACGTATTCATTTCACTGTCTTCGTCCTGAATGATAAATTGTGATACCTTTGCACTGTGAAGGGGTGCTTCAAACCTATAATAGATATGATTAATGTAGGCAGAAAGAGATTACAGGTCAATTTGCTTATCAGTGAAGTAGCTGAATCACGGATAAATAGGTAAAGAGAAAGTGTTTAGGATAAAAGAATTCCCACAATCCATCCTACTTGCATCCCTGTGTATAATTTGACTGGAAGCTATTCCAAGACGTTTTCTGAGTATGAATAAATTTCCCCGATTGCCTATTATATTTTTCATTTTAATGTATTTCTGTGCCACTGGGAAACAGAAATGAATAGGTATTAAAATAACATGAGACTGTTCTTGAATAAAAGCAAAATTTATCTTAACAAATAATCTTGTTTTTTCAACAGAGCTGAAAAATGAAGACACCAAATTTGGTAAACCATCCATTTTAGCTAAATGTTTTGGGTTTGGGGTTTTTTTTCCCCAGAAGAATAATTGAACTTCTGAAGCAGTTAGGGTTATTCAGCATTGGCAGGCAAAAGAAAAATAAAAAAAAAAAAAAAAAAAAAAAAAAGAAAAAAGATGACTTTGTTGCAGAACAATGTTATAAAAATATTTTAAGATATAAGAACTTTGGGAATAATGGCCCTCAAATGACTGTATGGATACATTCAGGCTTACCTGATATTGAAAATAATTGTCATTTGAGCTAGCGCCAAGTGTAATGCCAGGGACATAGGTCAGTTCGAGACAAGTAACTAGCAATCTCTAGTTGTCATAGGGTTACATTTCAGGGTCCTGTTAGGACTTCAGGTGTCAGAGTGAAACTAGGTATCTGGCTTTAGTCCACTATTCAGAGATAGAGCCTTGCTCACAAGGCCTAGCTACAAGACCACAGGAACACTTTCAAGGATAGCTTCAGGCATAGAAGTTCAGCTTCAGGGATAGATCTGAGCTCACAGAGTAGACTGAAATGTCCCTCAGCATACTTCTTAAAAGCTTAGTAATGAGTACAACTTTATGATAAGAAATGGCTATGAGAGGAATGGATGTATGAACTTACTCTTTGTTTCTTCTGGATTTGATCTAAAATGTAGAAGGTAGAAATTTGTAAGTAATAATTATTTTTTTTCTGTCTCATCTTTTGGGGAAGAAATTCAAGCTTACAAAACTGAGTATGTGTTGATGTCTTTATTGCCACATTTTTCATTATTTTGAATTTGATCTAAACTCAGCTTAAAACTGATTTACTTTTTATCATTAAATGAGGTTGTTCATTCTAAACAAGTAGTGATTCAGGCTTGGGACTTAAAACTCTTACTAGCTTTTAGCTGAATTTAGTAAGCTTGAATATGG
Organism: Gorsachius goisagi; assembly: GCA_018403395.1. NCBI lineage: Eukaryota > Metazoa > Chordata > Aves > Pelecaniformes > Ardeidae > Gorsachius > Gorsachius goisagi. Next base: position 79,096 of record BOSO01003914.1, read on the forward strand.
GGCCTTTCACAGATACTTAACTGTCATTTAAGAATTCACATAGCACTTCTGCTCAGTAATTTTTAGTTAAAGGAATGATTGCTGTAACTGAAACAACTCCAGCAACCCACTTGCAATTTCATGGAAGTTCCAGACTGCTCCAAGCTGGCACAGCAGCAAGTAAGAGTGGCATGCAAGGAGGTAGGGAGCTGAGTAAGATGGATTACCTGTTTGTGGGATGAAATGCAGGGTTTCATTGTCTTTCTCATTTGGGTTTGGATCTTAATAGAAGGATGATCTTTAGCAGTTGTACTCTGACCTAATTAGAAAACAATCCTCCTGGAATGACTAGAAGTGGATAGGAACTTCTCTTGTCTTGCCTTTTGGCATTTTAACAAATCCTTAGAATAGGATAAACTGTCTGTACCTTCTCATCCAGGATATTTTCTGCCATGTTAGCGCAGAGTAGTATTAGAACTGTGGCAGCAGCAACAGCAGCTTCAGAAAGAGATGTCTTTTGAAAATACCTCTCAAGATACACTTTTCATCATAGTTTCAGTATTTATTTTGGTTCCTCAGTCAGTTTCTAACTTTTTATTCACCAGACCTATATTGGTTTTTTGAAGGAAAGGAAAACTTAAAATACAAGGGATTTTATGATTGTTGCCTTCTTCAGAAATTTTTAAAATGATACAGCTTAGGAGGTTATTTTTTAAACTACTTTTTTTTTCCCCTTACTATTTCTACACATTCTTCAAAACATCTGCAACAAGTTAAGTTTTCAATTATGATATTGAAAATGCAAAGTAACCTTTCTGAATTCAAGTGAGTTGTGAGAAAAGGACTCACTCCCTGATCTCTTTTTTAGAGTAATCTAAAAACAGATGGACACTATGTTGAGGAACTACATTTAAAGAAACCCTTCTTTTTCTCCCTGCCAGACGACTGCAGAAATTTATCCATAGAAAATACATGTAGTTAAATGAGGTCTTCACAATCCCCCAAACTGAAGTACAAATAAGCAGCAGCGTAGATTTTTTCCTTTTCTATTACAGCCTAAGAGGATGCTACAATAAGCCCTATAATCATTGACTTAGTCCAGTCTAAGCTCTCCATCTCCAGCTGCTGAGAAGGTCATACCTTGGTTCCCTTATGACCCCATCAGACTCATTTCCTATGTCTCAAAAATCAGTTTGTAGTATTTAAAGAGGTCTGCTCTTATACACACTCTATTAAGACAAGCAGTAGTCCTGCAATCTTCCTTCATTTAAAGGAATTTGACCTCTTTCTGTGTATGTGTAACTTGCGTGAAACACTGTGTAATGAGCAAAGGCCACTTCTGACTTACGGACGTTGGAGAGGCTTCACTGTGGTGCCAGTTGTATCTGTGCGCCCCAGCAACAGGGCTGTTTGCACAGCCTTTTGTGAGCAATTAAAAATCCCTGCTGTAAGAGAACTGGAGTGAGTGGGTGTTGCTGGGACTACCATTACAAGTTGCCTTAGAACTTGACCACAAGCAGAATTTGCTTCATCTGTGATAGACCATGGAGACTCAAGGGATACTTTGTCATCTTCTATGTGTAAACTGATTTAAACACTTTCTGAGGTATGTCTTAGGCATGTGCCTTGTAGTTCTTGGCCCCTATAAATTTGGTAAGGAAGGCATGATATACTTTCTTAATTTTTCAATTTTAATAGTATGATTAAATCAAGGTATTTTGGCTCTTCTCATCAGTGTAGGAGAATATGTGTTTTAATAACTCTGTATCCTTATCTGGAAGGTCAGGACCAAAGTATTATTTCAGATGAGTGGAATATGAGTGGAGAAAAGATGAAAGTCAGAGCCTCTTACCTGGTTACTGGATACCATCAGGCAAAAGGCCATTTGAAGTCCAGGTGTAACAATGTTCTCACATGAGCAGCAATGACAGCCACAGGCAAAAGAAATAAGCCTCAAGCCATGAGACATCACCTGTAGCCTCTGCCATGGTTGCAGCTGAATAATGTGGCTAACAATGTGGCTAATGTGGATAACAAAGACTCCATTACATTATTTGCAGTTAATGTGTGACTTGCATTAAGTAAACAGAGAAAGCTTTTTTTTAGATGATGAATTTAATCTCATTTTAACTATAGAACACTTAATTATGAAGAAATTTAAGGAATACTAATTTCCTTTAACATGAAAGAAAAATAGGTTTTCTTAAAGTTTTCTTCTCTACAAAAAGTATTTTGCTCATTTTTCTCATCAACAAGGAGTTTAAAAATCTACTTTTAATGGTTGCCTGAACATATCCTGTAGCATTTTGAAACATGGGAGTTGTATGTCACATTTTTAATATGAACTGACTCCCTGCTTTAACAGCCTCCTGAAATCCACCATGTCTTTGGGAAGTGTTAAGCCCAGCAGTTAGAGAAGAGGTATCTCTTAGAATTTTCTAATTAGAAAAAAAAAAAGAAAATTCCATACAGAGACATCAATTTTCTAGTGACGTCTAGTTGCTAATGTAGAGGAAGTCCCTTGACAAGTCGCTTGGCAGGATAGTTCATAGCAACACGATCTCCCTGCTGCTCCACTGCTGCTCTGCCTTAAAAATGTGGCCTAAAAATAAGAAAGCTAAAAAGCTTTTGTGGTTTCTTTCCTCACATTATCTACATTATAGTACAAAATAAAGGAGGAGTGGAATAAAGCAACACTGAAAAATTAATCTGATGGTAATATGTAATTGCAATTACATGAACATAAACAATAATTTGTATCATTATAAAAGCATCCTCTTCTTCTCCTCTTCTCTTCCTCTTCTTTTTTTTCCTCTTCCTGCCTTCCATATAGCTCAGTAGGTATCAGGAATTTTCACCAATCTGGGGAAGTCTTTGTCTTAAAAAGCAGTATAGTTGTGGGTGTAGATGGAAAGCATGTCCTTATTATCTTTGTTTCAGAGAACAGGGAATTTTTTGTCTCCTTTCCACTCCAAACACTTCTTTTGATTGCCCCATGGGCTCTGATGAAAGGTAATGTGTAGCCTTGGAGTGTGTAGATGTTTTAGAGACAGTCCCAGCTTCTGCAGCAGAAGAGGAAGACGGGGCAGGTTTCTGCTGCTCCGGAGAGCTGTGGCTTAAACTCTCCAGAGTCTCAGGTGAAGCAGTCAGACAAAGCCTGTGAGACAAAATGAGGGGATAAACTTCAGTTAGAAGAAGAAAAGGCAGTAAAATCCCCTGTGCCCAATGTTATCTGAAACATCTGAGATCTTTTGCTGTAATTTAATGAGACTTCAACAAGACTGCTGCTTTCTTACTGGCAGCGCTGCTACTTTGTTCTGATGGCACTCGTGGTGACATTGGCTAATAGCTTCTTTCAATAGCAACATGATTTACTAAAAGCATAATTCACTGAGAAAAGATTTGTTCTCTTAGAAGCACATTGATAAGTAAATAAATCCGTATGAGAATTTCCTGCTGCTTACTGCATTGTTACAAAGTGATGGGCCCTTCATTGCTTGCAGATGCTTACAGATCAGTGTTTCCACACAGGCACCCTGGGCTTCCAGCTTGCACTCAGTATGAATGGCTGTTAGTAATGCTGTATGCAGTTGTTTATTTTTTTTTAATATGCTACTTCTTACATGTTCATTTTTAGGAAGAGATGTATGTACTTATTTTGCAGTGGGATGTTTGTACTACATCAAACCGGTCACTCTTCTGCTCACATTTTCTCACCATTTTATGGCCACACTGAGGTTGCTGATCGGCTATCTTTTATTTATATGAGTTTTAAATCTGGCTTTAGCTAAAAGCTCACTTATGTCGCCGTGCTTCACCATGAGTTAGGTTGTTCTTTGGTTAAAGAAAGAACAAAGTACCATTTCTTCTGATGACCACCTGCCTCCCTGCTACTGACTCTTCCTTATTTTTTTCATGAACCCCAAATCCATGCACCAGATCATGGTGCAGACTAGCTGCCACCCCCTGTGCTGACAATTGCAATGAGATTTTGCATTAGCTCCGTAGTTTTTTAGAAGAGCAGCAGGAGGCTCATGTTAGCACTGTCTATTCGACCCTCTTGCTGATTTGGCTAGGCAATTGCAAAAGTAGTCTGATTTTACAGAGCAGTTAAGTCATTAAAAGGTTAAAACCTACTACTTTCCAACTGGCAGGGTTACTATAATTCTTTTCAGTGGGCAGGCTGAGAGTCTGTTTACAGCATGTGCTCACATGGATTCAAGTGGTGAACTGGGAAGATTAATCCTCTCTACAGCATTATGTAATTTGTCAGTGTGTGTTTCAAAACCCTTCTGTACAAAAAACATAAACCTGACAGGATGGAGGTATCAATCCAGATCCATCACTCGACCCCTTCTCAGGTCCCAGCTTTAGCCCTTTCCTTTCAGAAAGGTGCCAGTAGGCAGCATGTCAAGTGCAGGTTAAAGTTCTTGAATCGTGGGCTCAACAGAAAATCCTCAAACTTGCTTAAAACTTCTGCTAATATTAACAGATAAAACTGAAATAATAGACAGGCACTATAAAGGCACTGATATTCTTGTTAAGCAAAAAAACTTCTCCCACCTAACCTTGTGGAAAAAGCAGTAGAAAATAAATGATTGGCTTCTAAAATGGAGATCTGCAATGTAAAGCGGACAGCTAACCAGCAGAATCCCCTCTTTCTCCATGTAACGTCTGTTGAAAACTTTATTCATAAGCATAAGGCTATGACCAGCACCTCTCCCAGCACTGGGAGACCTCCCATTCTGCAGACTCCAGACTTTGTTTCTAGGGGCTGCCACTGCCAGAGACACCAGAATCAGGGTCAAAAAAATATCTCTCATGAAGATTTTTTTTTTTTTAATATTGTTATCACTTGTTATTTGAAACTGCTAAAGTGGAAATTATTCTTTACAAGTAGAGCAGTCTGTTTTGGTAGTGGTCTGCTTTTTCTTACAGGAAATTTGGTATCATCTTTGAAGCTTCTTTTTACGAGAATAAAATAATGAGCTTAAAAGCACAATAATGTAATTTGAAAACTTGGTTGTGTTCAGATGAATACGGGCTACTCCTCCTCCTGGTGTCAAAATACCAGACACAATTTCAAAAAGATTAGGTAGGTATCTTACAGTTAGAAACTGAGAGAAATTTAAAAATGTGTATAAATACATGTATTTTCATACCTATATGTGTATATATCCAAATACATATGCACCCATACATATATACATACATGGATATGAGGAAGGACATGGAACTGTTGGAGCGGGTCCAGAGGAGG